>AYEL01068237.1:0-12607 GCA_000484575.1 Olivierus martensii
GCAATATATATAGTATATAAATATATATTGTGACATACATATTTATAAAATTAAAATCAGTATGTTCATGGCAGTTGTGAAACTTTATTTGCTGTTTTTTCATATTAATTATTATTATTATTATTTTTTAACAGTTTTTAGTGATTTCTTCCTCAGTATTTCAACTGTTCTTTCATTCTTTTATTTTTCTGTTTCATGGATGTCATGTTTTTGGAAGCCTGTTTAGACCAAGTTAATGGCCTTTTAGGGCTTCCTCCACGTGAATAGGAGTTCACTTTTGAATAATAAAAATTATGTCACAGGGAGCATCAGGATTTTAAAGATGCTTAGGTGGGAGCATGGCCAAAAAAGTTGGGAACCACTTTTCTAGACGAATGATTATTAAATAAATATTTTAATTGATTATAAGTAATTCTGAAATAGTCGTTTAATACCACACTTACTAAATTGGCCAATTTTTTTGGAAATGAAAACTGTGCCTTTTTCTTCCTTTTTATACTAGAATAGCGAATTTTCAAAAATTTTATTCTCTGTAAAGGCACTTTATAATATGTCTTATCAGAAATAAACTTTGGTTAAAACGTTCATCAACTTGGTTGGTATTATCTTCTCGACCAAGTGATTAATCAGGCGCTTTTATTAACGTAGATGGGAGAACAGAAGGAAAATCAATTAATTATATCTAGGCCGCATTCAGATTGATTAGAATAATTCTGGGGTTTTGGCGAGGGAATGAGAAATGGTCTTTGGTATGAGGAACATCAACAAGCAACCGGTGAGAAGAGAACAAATCGTTTTCTACCAGAGATGATAATGGTTCTTTGTGTTTGCCATTCCACAGTTTTAAAGCAATACTCCGGAGTATTACCGATTCTAGTAATTAATTTAACCAAAAAGTATTATTTTAAAATGCTAACTGATTAAACCGGAATGGATTAATGCAAGAATCGAATTTCGGTAACATATATGCGAATATTTATATTATTTATTTAGCAATTTAAAAAGAAAATTAACTTGGGTAAATATACAATACTTACTTTCTAAATTATGCGGTTTTGATCTTTTTCCGTTCGTTCTCTCCGATTTTTTTCTTCTTCTTATCTACTGCAAAAGAAAAAAAAAAAACAACCTTTAGTATGAATAAAAGAAAATGCTTAGAATGAATAATCTGTTGCATTCAAAATGTTTCATTCTTACATTTATCATGCGTTTCATTCTCAAATATTGTTGGTAGCGAATTCCAATATCACTTTTAACATGTTTTCCGCTTCTTTCTAGCAATTATTCTTTCACGTTTCTTTTCCTTTTTTTTTTATGTATATAAATATATTTTTGAAAGAAATGTGTTGTAAAATAAATGCACGTTTCGAAATTAATTTTCTTTTATAATTTCTACTTTGAGTTGGATAAGGAATTTAATTTTTTTATATTATGGTAAAAAAAATAAATAAATAAATTAGATTATTAGTCATTCTGAAGACGGAGTAAAGGAGAAAATGATTCGAGACTTTTTTCTTGTTATAATCTCCAAATTTCTTTGCAATTTTCACTTTAAAATATTCCTTATATGTTATTAAAGGGCGATTAAATCCGTAAAAGTGTTTTTTTTTTTTTATAGCATTTTAACTACAAAAAAAAATCTCTTTTAATCATTAATGTAGTCACGGTATTACTTATGAACATGCTTATGGGTTTCTCAGTGGTACTATACGCACTTTATAGTCATCACAGACACATAGCATTTTAACTACAAAAAAAAAAAAATCTCTTTTAATCATTAATGTAGTCACGGTATTACTCATGAACATGCTTATGGGTTTCTCAGTGGTACTATACGCACTTTATAGTCATCACAGACACGCTATTGCTATTTTTATAATTTTAACGAGTAAATTTTAACATATGTGTCGTAAAGAGCAGAAAAACCAAATAAATTTTTTGCCTATTCAAAAATTAAAACTTTCTGAGGACAGCTATAATAAAGACTGTAAATCAAACATTTGAATTGTATGCATTTCACTGATTTAAAATTAAATTACTTAAAACACAAATTTGGAGTGATTCTTGGCATGTAAATGTAACAATTAGAAATAAAAATATTCTAATAATTACCCGCATCAAATAATATTAGAAGAAGACAAAAAAAAAACTATTTAATCTGCTAAATATTAAAAAAAAAAGATAAATGAAATATTTAAATTTATTCCAAGTCAGAAGCAATAGTGAATATCTATGCAAGTTTAAATATTAAAAAGAAAAGAAGGAGCAAGAGAACATTTTTAAGTAAAACAAATTAATTTCTCTTTCCTGGAGACAAAAACGTTTAGATTATAAAACCGAATTATTCAAGACGGATAAAAAGACAAATTTTTTTTTTTACTTCTTCTCCTCCTTCCTCGGATGCACGGTTGATTTTCTTTTTGTCGTTTCTTTCTTTTAAAAATTCGCAGCCACCTGCCAGATTTTCGATCGAAATCACTTTCTATCAGACCAACAAATATAGTTGGACAGAGGAAAAATAGAGGCAAAGTTAAAGTTGAGATAGCATGAGAGATCTACCATCTGTTTTAGTCCAGACCAAGAAAATCCATTTTATAGGTTGTAATACGCGAAGAAAGACGGATTCCTGAACAAAACTGAAAGAAAAGGAAAGAGTCTCTCACTTGTCCATTAATATCTTCTACCTTTTGATAGTTTCAAATAGAAAGCTGCTTTTTATATATCTTGTTTGTTCTTTTGTGCAATTAATGGAATTTTCATCAGAAGCTTTTACGGTATACGAATATTTTTTTTTTTTACTTACTTATCAACAGTAATCATCATTTGCTTCTCTCCAATAATTTCTACTTTGCTTTAATTATTATTAGTCTCCCGAAAGCATTAAACATATAACTGCTAACGAATTTTCTTATATAGTTTATCATTACATTAATACTAAAGTAAAATTTGAAATCTGTTAAATGCGAGCAATTCATTTTATGTTTTTTTAGTACGGAAATTTATTATTAAATAACAGAAATGAACAAAAATTTTGATATGCTCATATATTGATTGTTTTTATAATTTTTTTTCTTCCTTAATAGAAACAAAACTCGCTCACAGTACTGTATATTTGAAACGGTGTTAGTTCTTCAGTAAAATTAAGTATATCGCACCCAAAAAAAAAAGAGCATTTCTTGGACGAAAACAAAAAAAAAAGAAATATAATTTAAATGTTCAAGTATACCACTTCTGAAAATTCCTAAAAGTTTAATTACTTAATGCAATCTAAATATTGACTTTATACAACCACAGCAAACAATTCATAAGAGTGATCACTGATTAAGCACTTTGGAGATTTCATTTCATGCTCGCCTATCTCAATTTATTCCATAATTAAATGTAAATTGAAATTTTTAAACCAAATTGGTTATTTTGGGAATGGTTATTAAAATAATACGGATGTTTATCTTTTCACCATACGCATTATACAAAAGCTAAGACGGTTATCCCCAAAGTTTTACATTAAATAGCTTCTTCTCTGCTTACTAAAACTTTAAACCCTTAACGTTATTTTGTTTTGTCTCTCTCTCTCTCTCTCGAGAAAGAAATCAACTTTTAAAGATTTGAAATTAGGAAAGTGCTGTTGTGCACATGTTAAGGATTCCGGATGCAATTTATTTAATACAATGCATAATGTCTTTGGATTTAATTCTTTTAAAACTTTGTTTCCTTCAGGCTTATGTTTAAATCCCAGAAGACTGCCGTGCGGTTTTGTAATGAGACATTTCTTCAAAAGAAAACTACACACACAACTTACCATAATTTAGAAAAATAAAAATAAAATAAATAAAGGATCATAATGATATTTTTCTACGTTAAAGTCGAAGTTTTTGTAAACATTTTTGATATATTTGTATCTATATATATATATATACAACTCTATATAATGGACTCATTATTCTGAATGTATATAAGCAAAATTTAGCTTGTTATCATTTTTGAAATTTCAATTGAAAGTATATACCTTATTTACATACAAAGTTATCGATTTCTTCGCAATATACATTTCTTGCATTCTTTATTACATAGACATATCAAAAATGAAATTTGGAAACAAAAATAAAAATATAATAATAATAATAATAAAAAGTCAGTAAAGTAAAAAAAAAAATTTTTATTCCTACAATATTTCATATTTTATTCGTAATGTGAAAAAGTGAAAACAATCTAAAAAAGTCAGTAAAGTAAAAAAAAAATTTTATTCCTACAATATTTCATATTTTATTCGTAATGTGAAAAAGTGAAAACAATCTAAATATGAATACGGTATGAATCAAAATAGTCAAAAATTTCTGAGGAGGAAAGATATTTGCATTGCAAAATTGGGCGGAGCGAGTATTGATTATTATTATTGGCATTATGCATTCATAGAATATGGGCAGATTTTAATACTTTTTGCTGATATTTTGCAACCTTCAGTAATTTATGATCAGATGTAAGCATATATTTTTGTTCAAATACAAAATATTAATTTGTTAATTCTTTGAATGTAATATTATTTTATGTAAGTATCACAGCTCATGTCGATTGTTTTCAATACAGTTTTTTTTGATGTTATATCAGCGCTGTTCAATATCTTGAATCTATATTTGTATCTCAGATATGAATATTATTATAAGATGAAAAAAATTTTATAGATCAGAAAGTATATTTCATAAAAAAGGAAATATTTGATATTATATCTTTGCATACGTAACTGCACTTCGCAATTTATTATTGCTATACTTATATTTGTATGACCATATATCGTCTTACTGGTTAAATATTTCATTCAATATGGCGTGTCCATATTCAAAAGTTATTTTCTGTTAAGAAAATTCCTAGTAATGATTTCTGAAAACCTCTGTCAATATCATACATTATGATAGATATTGATAAGAAAGATGCAGAAAATCCACATAACTAGGAAACATAATATTCTGTCTTTTTTGTTATCAATATCATATACTGTATACATTTTCTCTATAAAAGTTTAGTCCGGAAAGTTAGCGACTTTTTCTCTGTTAACCACGACAATTTTATGGCTTTGAACGATAACGCATACAATGTTGGATGCTGTGCAAGCACTACAGCTTTCTTCTTCCTCATCCCGAAGGTCCTGTTAAAAGTTAATGGACTCATAAAAGTGTCTAGATGTACATAGAGAATATCAACGGTAGTAGGGTAACAGGTACTTGTTGTTTCAGTCGTAACGTCTTAATAACGTCGTTTCTGCTGACTAACAATGCTATATTACACTACCGTCCCGTTTGCTTATTGTGATTTTTAAGTTAAACAACTATTAGTCGGTTATTTGTATTCTATACAAAGTTAAAACTTCGATTTTGTGGTTTATGAGTTTGCAAAATGGGTTGTATTTTAAGTGCCATTCTCGTTTAGCCAGAGTTCGATATTGTTACTTATAAACCGTAAAAAAGAATACTTATGTAGATATGTTACTCCTACACGAAATTATTATGTTTTTCCTCTTCTTTTGTCTACTTTCGACGGTAAGAAATGGTCTGAATCGATTTTTTTTTTTTTTTGCAAATGGCAACTAAAGAAGCAATATTTTCCACAAAACACAATTTTAATTCTTATATAATAACAATAATAATAATAATGATAAAAATTTTTCTTAGCAGTGTTAATGATAATTATTCCACCATATGAAACCATGTGTAACAGGTAAATGTAGCAACAGGCAAATAAAGAGTCACAGTAGCATGAATCGAGAATCTAAAATTAAACTTTGTCTCATTACGAATATCTAATAACTTTTACCGGATAAAATAAGATTTGTACTAATTCTGTTTGCTTTGCAAATTAAAAGTTCCGTTTTAATCAAAATCGTGTGTTTATGAAGCGATGCAAAAGCAAGATATGGGACTATAGTAATCATTTTTTTTTTTTTTTTTTTCTTTTTCCGAGCAATTCTCTTTTTCAACCGATCCCTAAAATGATTCCAGATGACGCCATCGTGTCAACCATTTTTGAAACATTTTAATTAATATTCATTCTGATGGAAGTAACGACATGAAATATTCCTTGATTAAAATTGTACTCACGCTCGAAACGTCGAATGTCATTATGAAACTTTGCTTCTATTCACATTATATAGCTAATGCTAATAAACTGTTCCACTAGAATGCAGAAAATCATATATATACATTTTTTTTATTCGAAAAAAAAAAAAAAAAGATGTTCCACTAGAATGCAGAAAATCATATATATACATTTTTTTTATTCAAAAAAAAAAAAAAAAAGATAAATTTTCATGCTTCCTTTCCTCTAATTTTACAGTTTGTTTTATTTTTTTATTATTATAAAAACTGATTAAATTAAAATTGAAACCGTCATAAGGATATTAAAAATACAGTAATAATAAATCTGGCTTGATTACTTAACTTTATCCAACGTTTCAGCGACTAATAGATCTCTATATACGATTATCTAATGGATAGCATGCCATTTTTTTTTTTTAATTCATCAGCAGTAGACAAATTACACGTCACAGAGTCGCATATAAACGTCGCTTTAATATAGATTGACCCGTTTGGATTTTTTTTTTTTTTTTTGAGGGAAAATTACAAATTATTTCTTCCATCTTAAATTTAGTCATATTTTTGTGATTAAAATAAACTAATCTGATAGTAAATCTGCACGAACTGAGATTATATACGCACGATAAATATTATTTCTCTTGTTCTTTTTTTTTGTAGAATGGAAAGTTAAATCCGCTTAAATCCTCTCACCTTTTTGGAAAATAATAAAAGTGTTGTTTAGAATGAGGATTGTCACGTGATTTTCAGCATTTTGTGAGAATTTGCTTCTTTACATTATTATTATTATTATTATTATTATTATTTTAATGTTATCTCTCGAAAATTTCTTTTGTGCCTTTACATCATCTTTAATTTTTTTTTTCCACTTCTTCTTTCGAGTTGACTTAGATTCACTCATATAAATGCAAATACAACTGAGAGTACTGCAAAAAAATTCTTGTTAACAAAATATTTTTCTGAAACTAAAAATAATTCAATCCTATAAATTTAATTAGTTTTCTGCTTCAAAACTGTTTATTTTAACGATTACTGACGAAATTTTCGTTAAGTTGTTTCTAAATCACACTAAAACAGCGGTTTATTGATATATTATAGGTTAATATGTATGACTCACAATCGGGATACAGTCTGTTATGACATGTACAGCATACACAAAGCGATTTATGTATCTCTCCACTCCCAACTAAAGATAATTCTGCATTAAAAAAAATCGCGATTTATAAAAAAAAAAAAAATCATTTCTCTCATAAATCTCGTTTATTTATAAATCCGTGAATCACATACAGTATCTACTACACGATTATGAGTAGAATGGAAGAGATAAGAGAAACATTAATATTTCATTGGAATCGTTTCCCCCTCTCGCCTGTTCATGAGAAGTAAAATGACCTCCCTTCACCTCGCCGCCCTGTCATTTCTTTCATAATTTAGTGAGGTTAGACTAGTCGATTCGAATGAAGTTGATACTAAATACCATCTCTAATTCTCTCCAGAAATGAACTCTTTCTTTTTAAATCGCCTTAATTATAAGGGTATCAAAATCTAAAAGATTTGGATGATCTAAAAGTAAAAATCTTTCTGGGTGTGTCTATTATTCGGATTAAAGGTACGGATAAATTAAATGAAATATTTTATCGTACAATCGTGAAACTTTTCTTTTGATTTTTTTGGTTTTTTTATTATATGCTGTATCTCTGAACTTTTGATGATGCTGATATACCCAGCAACTGGCTGAACTCTGCACGCAAATGTCATCATTTCTTACTTGGAAATGAAGAAAACGCAGTGTCAATAGTAATTTAATGTTAAAAGGATAATCTTCTATTTGTTTGTTTAAGTACATACACATTAAATCTTTACTTACTAAAGTAAATTGTTTTATTAATTATGCATTTATTAACTTACATGTATAGAATCTCTATCCATTTAAGTACATTTTATATTATTAAATATATTACTAACTGTTTCAAAAAAATATATATATATTTAATAACTATTTAAATAACTGTTCCAAAATAATATATTATGAAAGACATTGCATTAATTTTAATTTGTAAACCAAACTGAATCAAGATGTTTACAATAAAGAAAAGAAATGATGGAAAGATAAACCTCTATAGTTTATTTATATCATATATAAATATACAAATCAAATTATGAGAATAAAAGAAGTTATTGTTTATTCAGTTAGAGTAAATAAATAGTTTAGATATGCTAAATATTAATTTGTTTTAAATTTTAATTTTGCAATAGAAAGAGGTAGCTATAATTTATATTTATAGGCAGTAAAAGTTATGCATATTAAAACCGCTAAATGATTAAAATTTAACGATAAAAAGGAAAAGATTATTCTAATGACTAAATGTGATTTTGAAATAATTAACTTATCCGACAGTCATCTAAATTGACACGTTTGTTTAAATAATTTATAAAGCATAGGAATAAATTTCGTCCTTTAATTATTTTGATAGACATATATATACATATACATATATGCACTCGATCTAATCTGTTTGGAATCTTAATATTAAGGTTGTTCCGAATTCCACTTAGAGAAAACTTTCCCATTTCGGAGAACAAATGGGAGCGAATAACAAATCAATTCTCCCTTCCCGCATTCGTCCAAGGCCCACTGTTCTCTTCTCGCAAAGTGTTTACACTCTTCTCCGCAGAAGAGAAAGGCAAATATGCAAACACCACGCACAGCATGCAAAATTTCTACTACAAATTTCATCAGTAAACAAAGCAGCTGGCGTTTGAATTTCGTAAAATAAAAAAAAAAAAAAAAAAAATACAGAAAGCAGCTGGCGTTTGAATTTCGTAAAATAAAAAAAAAAAAAAGAGAACATGTAAAGGAAGATTACACCGCGCTCTATTTGTACCTGCAACTCGAATATTCTAATGATTTCGTGTCATGTTGTGAGATATATCGGTAATGTGATTTAAATATGTTGTTATTAATTTATTACTTGTCAGATTTCCAAATCCATTAGTTGGCATACATTTTATATCAGTAATTTTACCAATTATTTCAATGGAAAATAATGGCACAATTGTCCTTAATATCAGAAAATTCCCAAATGAAACTGAAATTGCATCTGTTATTAAATATTTAAATTTTTGAAATATGTATTTTTATTTTTTGAAAATCTTTCCTGATTCGTGCAAACTGAATAACATATATTTTATTTATTGACTTAAAAGTAACCACGCTTGTCGCGGAGTAGTTTCGACATAAATTTCTACTCTATGCTTCGATTTTTTTGTAAATTAAGGTGTTTTTTTTTTTTTTTTAAAGAACTTTTTCCTTGAATATGTAAGATTTTTCAATCTGGACGAACTTATGGAAGACTGGCTTGCTCGTCCAACTACTCGAGATAGTATATAAGGGCCACAATACTAAATTCTGATAAGATCCCTACCTAAAAAAAAGCAACAATAGTTAGAAAACTCAAAAAAATGTGTGCTTTTAAAATTTATCTGATAAAAAACATGATGAAATTTCTGTAAAAAACAGCAATATACCATATATATATTATAATATCAGAAAAAAATATTTATAGTTACATAATGGAATTTTTCTTGTAAACTAAAGCAAAGCCAATTTTCATCATCCAGAGAATTTTCTATGCAACACCCAAAGAATATAAAAGATCTATCGAATTTTTATCTATTTAATTAAATGACAATTCCATTCACGGCTAATAAAAAAATAAGATTAAAATCTAATGATTGAAGCCTTAACGTAATTATTATCTTAATGTAATTTATTAAAAAATTAACTTTTTTTTTTTTATAATTATGAACTTCAAATTTCCATTCTCGTTTATTAAAAAATTAACTTTTTTTTTTATAATTTATATTTTAATTTTGATGATTTTTTTTTCTTTTAATATAGAAGATTGCAGTTTGTTTTTAATTGAATTTTGTTATTCTCCGAAGAAAAATTATCATTCATCACTCGTTTTAATGAAGTTTGTTTATTTTGTCACCTTAAATAAGTAACGTTAAGGTAAGGAAAATCAATAAAAATGAATGTTAGATTTTTCAAAATTTTTAATAAAAATAAATGTTTATATTTCACAAAAAATTTAAAGAATAAGTAAGCTATGCTATATTTTTCACAAATTTAATAAAACCGGATGTTAAAAATTCTCAGAAAATTTATTAGATTCTTCATTAGAACTGAATAACATTAATAATAAAATTTATTTCATTGTTATAAAAACTAAATATATGCATATGAAATTAAATATTTGCACATGACTAGATATCAATTGAGATTAAACGATATAAAGTTTATAAGATGCAAGATATTCAAACAATTTTAATCAGTTAAGTGAATAAACAATGTTAACATATTTAATTATAGAAATTCTTCTTTAAATCTTTAAAATTATTTATATGGTTTCAATTATTTTATGAATATTTTAATTACTGTATCTATTGAAGTTATTAATATTACTATATTTAAATTTTTTATTTTAGATTTCAATTAAACTATCGACCAATGTTTCGCTTGGTCAATAGTTTAAGATATTTTTTTCCTGTTGCTAAATTATATTTAGGAATTATTTATTTATTGAGTTCTATTTTTAAAATGAGAAGATGAATTTAGTAAGAATTTTTTTTTTTATTCATTTAATTATATTTAATATAATAATAATACAAAAAAGCAATTATTAACATATTAATCTCAATGCCCTATCCTTTAATAAATACAGTAGACTCCCTTTTATCCGGTTACATTTTTATCAGCTACATAGTCAAGATAAATTAAAAAAGAAAGGCTGAACTCACACGAACCACACTATGACCACAAAAACGGTGGTTGCCGTGTGGATATGTTGTGGTCGAAATCAAATGCACGTATATATATGCAATCTGTTACCGACAGCGCTTCCTGTCAATCAGGAATCGGTATGTCGCAGAGTGAGTTGCGCTCGACCACTGACGACGACAATTTTGTAGGTGATATCGACCACAAGTTGCGACAGCCATTGAAACCGATTTCAGTTAGTGGTCCGTCTGAGTTAATTATGCGTTTCTATATAGCCCCGCACCCATATGCAATTATCAGTCAGTCAACTATTTAATTGCAGGAGTGAGAACAAAAAACTTCTACTGGTTATTCCTCCAACAAAAGAGTTGCTAGTAGTGTTGTGATGATAACAGCGATTTCGAAGTCACAGTGAACGCTTTACATTCACTGTGAATTTTACAGTGAATTCGATATTTTTCGCCATCTGCTGGCAAATGTATGGGGCAAAATATGTTAAGATTTATTTAATCAGCAACTTACAAATAATTACTAATTTTTATTCCACAGCAAATCAAAAGGTGCTTCATTAATAATAATGAATTTTTACAGGTACTGAAGAAGGTAATGTATCCATAATTATGCAAAAAAGCTAACTGTCACGAATGATAGAATTTTATTATTACATTCTATTATACATTCTATTTTTGATAGAATTTTATTATAGTAAATTTTAGATGGCGCTAAATTACATTTTTTTAAGAAATAAAACGAAATATTATAACAGAAAAAAGTACATAGTACAGTCCTACCTCGGTATACGATCTTAGTACTTATTTTTTATATTTTTATAATTGAAAAATTATTCAATATGCTATATATTATTGTTGCTATCGTCGACATATAAATATTAATTTCTGCTGCGTATTTCCACCACCAGAGAGCTCGAAATGCCGAATCACTGTTCTTTTTCACTGCTACTTTTTTTTGCAGTGAATATGACGTCAGTAGCTGCGATCACAGTCACTGCGAATGTGAAGTCGCTCCAACACTATCCAACACTAGTTGCTAGTAGGCGCAGTCTCATAAAAGTCATTTGTTCTCACTCCTGCAATTAAATAGCTTAATTGTATCTGGGCGCGGGGGCCTATTAATATAATTATAATTCACGATCGTCCACAAGCTACCACCGTTTTGTGGTCGTGGTGTGGTTCGTGAGTTCAGCCTAAGTCACTCTGAAGGAAAGAGCGCTTAAAACTGTGATAAGATATAACGAATGGTAAGATAATTCTACCATTAATATAATTTAAAAAAATGGCTATAATTTTGCTTAAAAAAACGAATTTAAATAAAAGTGATGAAGATTATCTTTTTAATCTAAATAAATAAATAATAATTAGATAATTGCATTTATATACAACATATATACCGTGAGTTTTTCTTGAAACCGAACACACTGAATTTTGGCATAGAGCCATTTCGGATGCATCCATCACGTCAGGAATCGGTTGCCACGAAAATTTATTTTATTTTTTTCGAACATTTAAAATGTTCGAATTAAAAATATAAAATAAACAGACGTGCCGCAACTCGAACATTTTTTAAAATGTTCGAATTGCGGCACGTCTGCGTTTCTACGCTGTCGCTATAGCAACAACAGAATTTCTGTTTGCCGAACATTTTTTCATTTAAATTTTCAGCGATTTATTTTCAAATGTGTAATTACACCAGCATTAAAATCTGATAATCTTGTGTGTTAAAT
>AYEL01068240.1:0-21396 GCA_000484575.1 Olivierus martensii
ATTCAAATAATTTCAATTTTCTAATTAAAATAAAATTTACAGTTATAATACAAATAAGGAAAACGAAAAAAATTTGCAATCCAATATTATTTTGAAATTTGATAATAATTAATGAAAAAAATATTTAAATAAAATTGATATTGAATTATTAGACTTTGATATTATTTCACATTGGAATAAAAATTCTAGATAAAAGTTTATATATAATAATTAATCAATAATATCAAAAATATTCTTTAAAAATCCTTAAAACTCTTAAATACAGCACTACTAGCAAGTGTTCTAATAGTTTTTATTCTCGTAAAACGTTTTCGTACTATTTTTAGTCCCTCTTCAGTACACTCGAACTTTTATCATCTATAGTACACGGAACATAAGATATTTTAAACAAAGTTCTTAAACGGTAAACATTCTACTATTCTTTCAAATTTTTATAAACATTCAAATTAAAATATATATAATATAGAACAAAACTACGTATACGGAACTTAACTATGTAAAAAACATAACGTATTACATATTATATAAGAAGACACTAAATAAACATAATTAAATAAATAAAATAGATAAAAGGTCTTATCTGTATACACAGTTAGTGTCTAAATTTTTATCATACATATCACAGAACACATACGTAATTCTCCGATCTATCCATCCTTAGTAGGTCAATACACTCACAAATCTTAAGTTCTTTATTCATATGTTATGCCTAGTGGACCATATCCACGATGTCGGTAGCTCTATCGGGGAGTTGTTATTAATAACCTTCTTATCCTGTCTCTTCTTTTCTATCTGTATGCTTTCTTGCATAGGTAGCATTCTTGGATCATTCAGCATTTTCAGGAGTTTGGCCCTATCCCATTTTATATCAACATTACATTCATATGCCTTCATTGCAAGGGCCGTACTAAGCTTCCCCAGTTTAAGGTCATTCTTATGTTCTTTAATCCTAGTCATCAAGCCTCTCTTTGTACTACCTATGTAATACTGTATTTCATTCTCATCTTTATTATAGAGAGGAATCTCATATATCCCTGCCCTTCTATGTTTTTCCACATGATCTTTATCATTACGAAGCATCCTAAATATAGTTTGCCCTCTTTTCTTCAGCATTTTTCTACTTCCCCTTTTTATTGCTCTACTTAGTATTCTATCAGTAGAGGGGTAGTATATAATTTGGGAGAAGCTCTGCCTGTCTACATTATGGGTATTGTTTTTCATATTATTATCAGTAATTAGTCACCTCTCCGTGTTTCTTATAATCCCTTTAATTAGTTTTTTATTATATCCATGCTTAATACCAATATTCATAATAAAATTCAATTCCCTTTTTTATCCTTCCATTTGGGCACATGTGTGTACGCTCTACTAACCATTGTTTTAAACGCCACCATTTTATATTGCATGGGATCTCTCAACCAAGCTGGGATAATTACCGGGGCATATGTGGGCTTTTTATATATATCGGTTATATACTCCCCATTTTCTGTTTCAATGTTTACATCTAAAAGATGGAAAGACGTTTGTCCATATTGTTCAACTCTCAACTTTAGGCCCAAGTTTTTGTCTGTCATATCATTTACGTATTTAAATACAGTAAAACGGAAACTGATACACTGCCTGAATATTATAAGAGAAACTCCTTAGCACTAAGGCAGGGTCAAGAAAAAACACAACTTAGATCTTCAATTTAAAAAATAGTAGCGCTTTCGATTTTTTAATAACAAAATCCTCTTCAGCTGTACAAAAATGTTAGAACACTTAATAAATACCGATTATCGAACACAAAATGGAATACATCAAAATTATTTTAAAATACGTTGTTATGGTAACAGCTCAGATTACACATCTAAAACTTTACAATTAACTTACAGGCTCAACGACTGTTTTGACCTCTTGATCGGAACAACACAATAGTGATTACGATTCTGAGAAGTCCGCTATTGTGGGAAGTAATGTGTGTCCGAGAATGTAGAGCGAGCTACAGCACTTTGGAGCGTTCTTCATGTAAGAAAATTTTTTCTTATCGACAAAAATATTTAAAAAGTTGAATTTTAAAAAATGTGCGAAATAGCGAATTGTGCGAAAGTCGAGGGCCGCCTGTAGTCTTCACAATATCAACAGTTGTCAAATAAGTGTATTGGACTGTGCCCTAAACAGTCTTTCTATGACTATTTTATTTTTCCTGTAAATGCAAATACGTACTAGAAAACTGATTTGATATCGTAAATTTGTAAAGGATGCTACGAAGCTGGTTGACTTGTCTTTTATAACAACTGCAATACTTAATTTAGTAAAAATAAGGAGGAAAAATTCGTAATCTCTCTTTAAACGCACGCGTTTCACGGTATAATTTTCTGTTACTTAATAAATAATTTTTTTTCACCAATTTGAAAAGGTTTTAAGGGCAAATTCAAAAGATTTAAATACTAAAGTTTGAGCTTATTTAAGAAAGAATTCGAGGTACGGTCATTTGATTATTTACAAGAAAACTCGATTTTTGGATCAAGTTGACTCAAGACGGAAACTCTATCAGTATGGAATTTCGTGAAAATCTACTAAATTAGTTCAGAAGTTAATTTGTAACAACAAACTGATACTAGTGATTTTAAGGTGCGTGTCCATCTGAGAGAAAAACTGTCGCGAGAGACACTCGAGAGGGAATTTCGCAAATGGACACACCCCTCAAGTTACTCTCTGGGTGTGTCCATTTGCGAAATTCCCTTTCGAGTGTCTCTCGCGACAGTTTTTCTCTCAGATGGACACGTACCCTTATAAGCATCATTTCTTCAGAAAGTAAGCAAAAAATTTACCATATATGCAGTACTGTACAATATAAAGTTCACACGATAAAAATTTAGAAATAATTTATTTTATAATAATAAAGCATAATTAAATTTCTAAAATGTTATAGGTATACTAGAACAGAATAAAAGTAAATATATTGAAAATTTATTAATTTTGTACTGTAATCGCACAGATATCTTTTACTTATTTTTATGTACTGTGTTAATAATTATATACGATTTTATTTACAAATACTAATATATAATACTGTATATGTACATAAAATATGAAAAAATAATTTATAATCATAATGAATCAGTTAAAATAACCCGAATAATATATAAATGAAATTTATACATGATTATTATCGGGCATTTTTAAGGTTAATCCTAATTTAAAATGATATATTGGTTTATAGATGACTTTAGGAGGATATAGAGCAGTATTTTTAAAATTAGGATCTGCAGCAATGACAGTTATTGATATATTAAAATATAGTAAGTAATATGAAAATTATTAAACTTTAGTCCATATTTTTGATGATGACAGAATTGGTAAATCCTATAGTCTAGGGCATTTTCACCAATTGCATTAGCGTAGTTTATAGCATCGGCTATCAAAACTCTATTAAATTATCATATTTTTATCAATAAAGAAAATTAACATGAACTCCATACAACAAACATGAATTGTGTGTGTATTTGGCCTAATACATTCAACAGGCAATTTTTTTTTTTATTTTCATAGGGAGGATTCTACAATTTACTTACAAGTTAGTTTTTTCTCTGAATACTTCCAATTCTTTTATTATAAATCCTATAACTAGTCTGTATCAAACAAAATACTTTTCTTCGTTTATCGTAGTCGTCATCTGAGAAATGTCGAAATGATTATCTCTTTGATAGAACAAGCAATGATTTAATGCTAAATTTTTCTGAATTCATTGATAATATAGTGTGACAACAAATTGAAAGCTCGGTGATTGCGCACAGCATCCATAAAAGTATTGGTGACAACGCATATTGCCAATCGTTTACTTTCGTCAGCAGTGTGAATACAACCTTATGGATCGTGCCGATCAGAAACAGCAAAATACTATATCTTTACAACACTTGAAATAAGTGCCGACTTGAAAAGTTGTAGAATTTTATGCAAATGTTCTCTGCTTGTGTTTTGTCAGCGTGAAGCTTTGTTAAAAAACTTATTATCGGTGATCAGTGAATTGAATGCTATTCTGTTGATAATTATATAAGTGAGATTCCTTGAAAAATGATAAATTGGGTCGAGGACTCATCTAAGGTATGAAAAAGATGTAAATCTGTTCCAATAAGTTGTATATGCATGAACTGTGGTTGAATTCTTCTACATCTGATCTCAAACAGTTGAAACACGTTTTATTTTTTCGAAATAATATACTATTGTAAATTTATTTGCTACTTTTAAAAATATCCTCCATCAGGTAGGATAAAAGTTTAACTTATTTAAAATATCAAAAATTTTTTTATGAACATATGCATATACATTTCTATATATGTTACAGAACAAACACGAATTCAGAAAATACTAGAATTTCCTAGTCAAAATGAGAACGTCCTAACGCTTGTCGGACGTTCTAGTGTTTCCTAGGTCGAACTCGAAATGCCGAACATTTCTTATTCAAAGTCCGGAATTTCTAATTTTTCCTAGTCAAAACCCGAAGTGGCAAACAATTAAAAGTCTTCATTTCTCATGTATTCTCGCTCAGAGTTCGATATTTGCCAGCAGAAATTTTTTTTCTTTAGAGAATATCCGCATGGATAAACAAATTTCATGGAGGAAGGCTGCAATCTGTTCTAGTGGAAGTACACAGGGTTAAACCCTCTTTCAATGCACGAAGCAATGTGTATCTAAATTATGTTTGTGAAAAAAAGAATATTTTGTGTAATTTTAAATGTCACAAAAGCCTATCTTGCAAAAATAAATAAGAGATACCTAGCTGTGTTTTTTCAGTTTTAAAAAGTTTTTACTTCGTATTTTATGTTGAATTTCGATTGATTAAAATATTAAAATATTTGTCCAAAAGATAAAGAAATTGTCAATTTCAGTTCTTTAATGTCAACCATATAGTAATGAATGAGATTTAGCTCTGTTTTTATCTTATTTCATTTATCAACAAGAAATAACAATGAAATTGAATTCTCATCCAATTCTCAAAATGATTTTTTTTTTGAATAATAAAAATTTTGCATTATATTCATTATAATAATTTGTTTAATCAATACATATTTTTAATCAACTAATCAATAATTTTTTTATTTATGGTATTACCGTAAATACAAAAATAAAAAACACAACTAAGTATCTCATTTATTTCTGCAAGTTAAGCTTTTGTGGCATTTTAGAATTCACAAAATGTTATTCTTTCGGCACAAATATAATTTAGATACACAATGCTTCGTGCATTGAAAGCTAGTTTAGCCAATGTGTACTTTCACTGAAACAGATTACTGCTTTTTTCAATGAGGTAAAAATAGTTTAGCCTTGCAGATATTCTCTAAAGAATGAAATTTCTGCTGGAAATATCGAACACTGAGCAGGAATACATGAGAAATGAAGACTTTTGTTTTAACTGTTTGCCACTTCGGGTTTTTTATATATTAAAATTTCCATATTCTTTGATCAATTGAAAATTTGTTGGTAAACAAAACAGCATAATCATTTATTATGAAAGTGGTGCAAGTCCATTTCCCATAGTCTAATTAAATATTGGGTAAGCTAAGGAGTAAAATTAGGGCATTTTACAATTAGACTCGTCATATAATACGAAAATCTACATTTATTATAAAAGATCTAATCATGACGTCTGCACCTCAAACATGATATTACATATACAAAGTGTGGATAAGTTGTTATTTAAACATCTTATCCACCAATTCTGCAATGTACTCATTATTATAAATCTACTAAAATTTAAATTGTTAATTTTCATTCTCAGTTCTAATTGAACCATCATTCAATTGAACTTATAAAAACAAAATAAAATCATCTGGAATCAGCATCATGTACATTTTTCATTTTTTATTCATCAGTGGAACTTCTGATTCAAAACATTCATTATTTAACATTTTTGTATTATAAAAATGCTGGACTCATTTCATCTAAAAAATATAAAGATATGATGCAGTTATTGTCTTAAATACCTCTTATGTGTCATAATTATTTCAAATACATTTTCACATAAAGATCCAAATTGAAAAACAGAATCTAATGTTAAATTTATAAGAATAATTTAACAGTAAATAAATAAATACTGAGATTAAGTAATAGTATTTTCTGTCTTGTTTTTATTTATAAACAAATCTGGATTAAAACATAGCTTAATTCAAGTGAAATTCAAATTAAAATTTAATGATTTGAACAATTTAATAATTATGAAAATGATGTAAGTCTATTTGTGGCCCAAGAAAACAATACTTTGTTTAGTTAATTCTCAAAGAAATTATTTGTACAATGAATTTAAATATATTTAATTTCATAGAAACATGGGAAAACTTATTAGATTTTGTCAGTATTTTTGAATTGATTGAAATGCAAACTTTTAAATATCTCAATACAAGGAAAAATGGACTTGCATCACTTTCGTAATAAATGATTCATATAAAACCTATTTTATGTTATTTGGTATGTTATATATCCATTTTTATGCTAAGCATAACATCTTATAAGCTTTGTCAGGCTTTCCTGATTTACAATAAGTCCTTACTTTTTTTTCTTGCAAATGGATGTACAAAATAAATTAAGAATAAAGCACAGATATTTACAGATCCAGTTCAAAGTTATAGCAGCTTGATGCTGAGTATAGTTCCCGGGGAAGGAGCTTGATGGTACCACTCATTGCTCGTAGTGTGCATTGTCACTATAATGGCTTGCTGCAAAATGAATGCTGACTTCTATTTTCATATTTCTTTTTTTTCATAAAAGCAAAAATCCTCTTCCAATTTCTTTTGATTTGTAAAACAGTAGAAAAACTGCTTCTTCTTAGTCTATTTTTAGTAAATTAAGATAAAATACTAGTACTATTTAGCAGTTAAGAATAATTTATTTACAGTAACAAACATTTTCGGCTATTTGCCATCTTAAGGTTACATGAATTCCTGTAACCTGAAGATAACGAATAGCCGAAAACATTTGTTACTGTAAATAAATCATTCTTAACTGCTAAAAAGTGCTAGTAATTTTATCTTCATGCTTCTTTGAGTTGTTGCTAGTTTCTGTTCCATTTTCTTTGTAAGGGTCCATGTTTCATAGCCATACAACATTACTGATGCATATGCATTTAGTATGCACATGTTGAAGAGTTTCCTTTTGAGACATATCAATTTACTAAAAACAAGTACTAAAAATGAAATGGGATAAAGTGATATTTGTAAAGTGGGGGAATCTGTAAACTTATTTTGATAAATGAAACATTCTGTATTTATTAATAAATGAAATAACACAATGTACATGTCCATCTTTTCTTTATTCTTTCTTAAATTTGAATTTTAAAAGTATTGCCTGAGAATCAAAAAATATGGACAGATTAAATCTCCATACAGAAAATATTTTTGGACTTTTACTACATAATTATTGTATATGGGACTTAGAAACTGTATTTTTTCAGATCACCTTTTCCATATTATTTTCTGATATTTGTATTTAATTTTATCTGCAAAAATTTTATTCTTATCTGAAAACATTGTATCTATCTCCTTTGATATCCATTGATCTACTCTTTTTCTTTATTTTGTATTTATTTATTTTTTGTTAATTTATTTATGAGAATATATCTATAATTTCCGTATTGTTCTAAGAACATTTATAAAACATTTAACTTTCATAAATTTTAAATCATTTCAAGTTGTTTCATTCATCATCATTTCTTATTTAATACACTACTGGATATATATGTCTCCTCCTTTTGTTTTCATGCATACCTATCTTGTGTAATCTGCATCCAATGGGAACCAATTACTTTTCTGAATTCGTTTTTGTCCTGTAACATATATACGTTGTATATAGTTATATGATTCTTTCGTGATATTAATAAGTACAGTAATACGAAAAAATTAGTAAAATTTGACTATTTTTCAATTTTAATTTTTGCTATTTTCAATAGCTGTACACTAAATAATACTTTTCGATTTGTTGTTTGTAACTTCTAAAACATTTTAAAAAATAAAGAAATACAGTAACTTAATTATAAAATATTCATTTTAAATCATCATTTGTCATTCAAATTTTAGTTATAGTAGGATATGAGTTGTATTGCGTATTTTTGCCCTATCATTATTTGCGTAATCTTGTTCCACAATATCATATATCTGATAACTGAATAATGCTCCTTTCTAAGAGAATGTATATAATGAAAACCTATCTATGTTCATATTCTACTGAACGGTTTTTTCTTGCAAAATAATAATTTGTAGATATTTACCACTCATAAAGTTAGACATTAATATCAGATGACTCAAAATTTATATCATGTGCTAGTATTCGGAACTTACACAAAATATATGATATTTGCAATACAATTACCATATCACGATCGCATTTCATGCCAGAGTTGTAATCTATCACTAATCATGAAAAAATATTAAGCTACTATTTAATACTTTTACCCAACTTTTACCTCACTACTGTGTACAGTATATTTTGAGGATAAAATAACGATTTTAATTTAACTTCAAAACGCCCATTTAAAAACTTCAAATATTGCACTTATAGAATAATTTATGCATGCATAATTTAGTGATTCGACATTTCCTTTCTTATCTAAGATATTACTAAAGACATCTTTGTTCAGTCGTCAATAATAGAAATCGATAAATGAAAAACTGATGGAGAGTATATTTTCAATAAACAATTCAAAACTTTTTCTGTATCTATAGTTGTTCTAAAACATCCATTTTTATCTATTTTAAAATACAATAGTTTTGGATTGTTTATTATTATTGAAAATATTCATTCCATCAATTTTTGGTATCGATTTCTGTTATTGAAGATTGAATAAAGGTGACTATAGTAGCATCTTAGGGGATAAAGGAAATGTTGAATCACTGAATGATGCATGCATAAATGGTTCTATCACTTATGTTATCTTCTATTATCACAATATTTGAAGTTTTAAATGCGCATTTCAAAGTTAAATCAAAATCGTTGTTTTATCCTCAAAATTTTCATTTTCTAGAGAATCGGGTACCGTGGAATTGCACTAATATATATATATATAAATTTTGAGAGTGCACTTGAAATTTCACAACCATGTAAATATAGTCTGTTCCACTTTGAGGTGGCAGTGACGTCACAAATGAAATGGTTATAGTTCGTCTGTGAGAAGAAATATTGATCAGAATACTTTCATATGTAAAGTTTTAAAGTCTCACTGCAATCATAATTTGTATTTTTATATTCAATATAATAAAAAATCTGAGGGTAGAAAAAAGTGAAATTAAAAAAATAAAAAATTTTGTAATCAAGAATATTCATATTCGAGGTTCTTACATGAAGAGTAATGTGAGAGGAAAGATTCTTCATAGTCAAGCAAAGCAGATAAAATACTTAACTTTTACGGCAGATTGGAAGAACAGAATTCGAATAAATTATAATTCACATCATAAATTTAGTGGCGGAATTAACCGGCTTCTTGGTAAGGACTGTTTGCAGTAGCAGGAAGGAAATGAATGAAGGCATAGTATCGACATGAAACAAGTCGTTGAAACGAAAAGTTGTGAAAGATTGTTTAAGTACATATGAATATTTTACTAAATTTGCCATTCACATGAAAGCACACCATTATTTTTTCCATAATGAATGTCCCACTATAAGCCGTCTATTGATAGACATAAATGCCAACAATGTCTTACCAACAACATTACCAAGAACAATACTTTACCACTTACGCCACCATCTTGATTTTCATACGAAGAGTGTCAACGTAATTGTATGCTAATTGAAAATTTGCCGTAAATGTTAAGTATAATCCAGTGGCTGACCAAAACGGTCCTTTTGATAAGGAATTAACCAAATGGTGTTAGATATTATTCTATTAATTTTCAGCAGTTCATCTCAGTGCTGAGAGAATTAAAACAATTCCTAAGTATTAATAAAAATAAAGCTATTTAAAAGTAACATAATTGCATTTCTGTTATAACTTTTAACATGAGCGCATGAAAATTACTATTTAAATAAATAATAAAAAATAGAAAAACACTAATAAAATAAAAAAATTTTATAAAGAGTATAACAATATCACGGACATGATGAAGACTTCAGATTTATTGGATAATTAGTGAAAAGTTTTTATTCGACTGTTTATGGACAAAAAAAGTGGATAAATTATTGAAAATGTGCTATTTATACTTTGATATCTAATGGCGAAAGGATACGCTATTCTGTGCTACACCACCAGACAACATCATTTCGTGATATCACTGCCATCTCAAAGTGGAATAGACTATAGTTAATGTGACCAAGAGGAAAACAAAATTCTAAAGAAATTATCAAATAATTTTGTATTGATTGTTTATAAGCTTACACACTATATAAAATACATTAAATATTGAATTAATATTGTATTTTATATATTTTATCTTGTGTAGTTTAAGATATCTCATTTAAGATACATAATTATAAGATTGTGTATCTTAGATATCTTAAACTTTATAAATGTCTCAAATTTGATTCATTATTACATTTTAGATATTTTGCAATCAAAATTAGAAAAAAATTAAAAATCCAAATTTAGCAATAATATGCATATATAGTACTTGTCATAGAAAAATCGTATATTTGATTTACTGTTTATACTCTAATATAAGTTGATCCGTGTATAAGCCCCCTGACTTCAGAGTTTGAAAATTGGTAAAAATGCAAAACTCATGTATAAGCTTATTCCCCGACTTTAGCACTTAAAATTTGACAAAAATTTGAAATCAATAAATTACGTAATCTTTGATTTTTAGTTACCAATATATTAATACCATTTGCCAAAATAAATATTTTATTGAAACTTTAAATATGTACATATAAAATAAATTATTATAATACAAAGACTGGTATATCAATTTAAAAAGGTAAAATTTTATTTTAACCCGAAGTGATCCAGTGCAGAGCACCTATATAAAATTCTTGGATTTTCATCAAGAATTTCTGCATTGTGGTGCATCAGGCAGCGTGGCATTGCTTATCTGATGCACTTATATAAATCAAGTTGGAGTTGGTAGTGTGGCAAGCTTGATCATTTCAGGTAAAGTAAAATTTTACTTTACTCTGAAGCAAGATTAATGTCAGTGTATGGCATTATCATTAGGATGATGTAGCTTCAGAAAAGCGACACAAATTCTCAACAATAATCCAGTTAAAGTGATCCAACGCAGCGCGCCTACATAAGATTTTTGAATTATTGTTGAGAATTTCTGCGTCGTGGCGCATCAGGCAGCGCGGCGTCGCCTATCTGATGCACTTATATCAATGCAGGTCGGATTCGGCAGCGCGACACGCTCGATCGCAACAGGTAAAGTAAAATTTTACTCCGAAGGGAGATTGGTGTCAGTGTATGATATTATCGTTAGGATGACATAGCTTCAGAAAATATCAAGTTAATGAGTAGTAATAAATGTTAGGATGACGTAACTTCAGAAAATATCAAGTTAACGAATAGTAATAATTTAATAATTTACATAAAAACATTTTCTTTTTGTTGTTGTTATTGAATAAATGTTTTCTTTCCTAAAAATTTCATATTAAATTATCACAGTAAAAATTCCATTAGAATAATACATTTATGTCGCATGGCTTCCAAGAGACCATTCAAAGTTTTTTTTTCACTATAGTTGAGTTGAACTACCGTATTCAAATCTTTAATCGTATTTTAAAATAGTATTTTATAGTTTAAAATTGAAATTAATTTTTTTTGATAAAAACTGTAGATATCTAGAGAAGTAAAAGGATTGATATCATCAAACATTGATGAAACAAGATTGCCTTCTGCCAAATAATAAGATAATATGATTATCTGTTGTCGAATAATAAAGAATAAGTTCATCTTTTGAAAAGGGGGAACAGATGAAAGTTGGTCAAGACAGAGAAAAGTACTCATTCAAAAAAGAAGGTGGGAGAAATATAGCAGAGAAGGGTGAATCTGTATCCCGTCCCATTAGTGATCATCTGATGAGGACTAGGGAACAATTACATAAAAGAGAGTGAAGGAATGAAGTAGATTTCTTTTTATTCTCTCTCTTTCTCAGATGTGATCTTTCATGTTAAATAGCTCTCTCAAACAAAATATGTTAATGTTGTAATTTATTTCCTGTTTATTTTAAATAAATATGTTATTTGTTTTATATGCATTTTCAAATCAATTCTCCTATCCTATATCTCTGCATTACTTACTTATGACTCTTATTTGAAAATATACTACAATTTATTGATACACATTTTCTAATTAATTCAATTTACTACTTAGCACACATTGCAGCTTTAGAACAAAACTTTTGAGTTTTGTTCTAAAGCTGCAATGTGTGCTAAGTAGTAAATTGAATTAATTAGAAGTTTATGCAGTGAAATAGTAAATAACAACACATTTTCTATATCAGCCATCTGCTGTGGGAGCCTCACAACTGTATTTTTTACAAAATGCAGATAGTTCCCACACTTAAGAGCTAATTTGTTTCTGGAGCAAGCTTATTAAATAAAAACTCATAAACCAAAAATCAATTTCCCATAGATATAATGTTAAAACAGAAGTTCCATTTTCAATGAAATTTTCTAATAAAGATCAATAAATACAATAATTTATGCTTAAGTAATGATTTATTTTTCTAAATAAACGAAAACACAGCCTTTAAAATAAAAATTATAATATTAAAGAAATTCTTTAACATTTATAAGATATAAATAATGTTTATTTTTAACATATTGGCCAACTTTAGTGCCCTCTATGCTAATCTGGATCAATGGTTTTTCAAAAATCTCTCTAAAATTTATGGCTTAATAATAGTTGTATTGATTTATGATTGAATTTATAGTTGTATTGATTTGAAATTTTTAGGAATAAGAGATTTTTTCTGCAATTTCCAATTTTGCAGAAAAAAGCAGTGGCGTAGCGTAGGGGGCTAGGGGTTGCCCACCCCGGGCAGCACTTTGTTAGAGGCAGCAAAATCCCTATTGTTGAATTAATATTAAGAAGACTAGAGGAGATCCAACTCCACAAAAACAGTGAAGCTGAAAATGTCTGCAACAATACTCTGTGCAGTAGTTATCTACTGTGCAAAAGTATACAAAGTTTTTTACGAAAATTGAAATTTCAATCATTTAGTATCCATATCCTTAGTTCCTTTATCATAAATATTCCAATTTTGAAACGTGTAAAAAATACATTAAAATTATCTTGACAATAGGTAACAATTGATAATTATAATGTTTACATCATTGGTTCTTAACCAGTGTTCCCCGGAACACTGATGTTCCATGAACGTGTTAAAAGTGTTCTGTGTAATTATAAGAGCGAGACCAACTTGAATGACCTTAGCATACTGTGCAGAATGCATTTTGTAATGTAGAAAAATTCAACTTGCATTTTCGAATAAACTATTAAGTAGGCTTATCCACAAAAGCACTTAAGATTTTGCTACAGTTTTCAACAAATTTAGCCTAGCTCACAAGTATGATACTTGTGAGCTAGGCTATCTACTGTGCAAAGTATTAGCTCTTTGCAGCTTAATATTTTCTTCACTGTAGAAAATTTTATTGTTATAATAGTATCATATTTTGTGGGGGCGGCATATTTGGCATTTGCCCCGGGCGGCAGAAACCTACACTACTCCACTGGAAAAAAGAATAATATTTTTTGAAGTAAAATTGACATTTTATGAAATTTTGAAATATTTTACATTTTTCTATCTATCAGATTAAGATGATTTGACGAATTTTAAATTTTTGATGATGAGAGAGTCACTAAAGGATCTGTTTAATAGATCTACAACTCTTCTATCATCTAGAAAACATTAATTTCCTATAAACAACAAAGATTGAAATACAAAAGTGGTGGTGGTTTACATTTCTCTTAGAAAAAATATAAATATAACTTTAAAGTTTATTCCTAAATGGAAACACTTGCATCATATATATATATAATAGTGTCATGCTTTGCAACAAAGAGCTGTGGACGTGTTAAATATGGAATAACTTTACACTGAATTTAATTCTTTTGTTCATGTTTAAAACAGGTTTAAAATAGTATTGTGTTAATCATCATCAACTGAATGCACTATCAATAGTTCATTAGTTAGATTCATTAGATAATTAGATTAATTAGATTCATTAGTTCATTAGATTAGTTCAATTGAAAATGGTTCATCATTCATCGTTAGCTCAGTATGTATTGTTGGTTTGTTGGAAGCATAAGAAGACTTCATCTTCTTCAGAAATGCTTCAACAGTCATTTTTTCAAAGGTAGTCTTTCTTTTCCTTATAAATTTCATGATAACCATTATTTAAATATTTAACAACTTTTCTGATCTGCTCAAAATTTTAATCTTGTGATTCAAAAATCACAACTGGTTTTTACTGTGTGTTGAAAAGCTTTGCCAAGCCCAATGACAGTGAAAGATGAATATGAGTTTTAACTGTTAAATCTTCTTCCTCAGCTTCCTTACAGTTTTCCATTTCAAGAAGGTCTTCACTGTGAGCAGAGTAGAAATGTCAGCTGTAGAAATCAAGCTTCAATTAGCAGTAGTAACAACTGCTTCTGTTTCATTTTGTATGATCTCTACTAGTTCTTTATACAGGTAGGCCTGGATTAGTGCGAGTTCGAATAATGCAATTTTGATTAGTGCGACTTATAAAAATGATTCAGTTTTTCACTTAGTGCGAGCAAATATTCGATTAATGCGAGTTGTAAGCATTTTTCACTTAGTGCGAGCAAATATTCAATATTAAGCGAGTTGTAAGCCAATGAACTAGTCTTACTAACAAAGCTCCGCCTCCTTTTATGATGTCCATTAACAAATAGTCTTATTAACAAAGATCCATCTCCTTTTATGATGTCAATTAACAAATGTCTTACTAACAAATGTCCGTCCCCTTTTATGATGTCAATTAACAAACAGTTACTGCGAGCAAATATTCGATTAATGCGAGTTGTAAGCATAGACCAGTCTTTACGAGCAAATATTCGATTAATGCGAGTTGTAAGCATAGACCAGTCTTAGTAATAAGGATATGCCCCCTTTTATGATGTCAATTAACAAATTACCGTTAATTTTCGGTAAGTAGAATCGGACAAGGAGCAGTCCAAGAACAGTCACTTGGCTTTGAAGGGTGAAACATCAGAAAGATGGGCTTTTTGCCGTTAACTGTTTTAACAGAAGCATCAGAAAGATGGGCTTTTTGCCGTTAACTGTTTAACATTACTAGGTGAAATATCAGAAAGATGGGCTTTTTGCCATTAACTGTTTAACATTACTGTACTAATATTTAGCTTTGCTATCGTATACATACAATATAGTACAGAATTTTCTCTTTTAAATCTACTATCATATACATACAGTATAGTACAGAATTTTCTCTTTTAAAAAGTAGTATCGTATACTTACAGTATAGTACAGAATTTTCTCTTTTAAAAAGTATATCATCATATACATACAGTATAGTACAGAATTTTCTCTTTTAAAAAGTATCAATGGATAAAAAAGCTAGAACACTTTTGATGATAAAACAGGAAATGAAAAAAAGAAGAGGTTTATACAGTATAGTACAGAATTTTCTCTTTTAAAAAGTATCGAAATGGAAACTATAATCATCATATACATACAGTATAGTACAGAATTTTCTCTTTTAAAAAGTATCAATGGATAAAAAAGCAAGATCACTTCTGATGATAAAACAGGAAACGAAAAAAAGAAGAGGTTAGTGATTATGCTACAAAGGCGCTCTCTGTCCCGCATTATATTACGATAAAAATGGTCACCCTAGAGGATGGTATGAGATGCGATTCCTGGTAAGTTATTAATTTAGATCAGCGTTTCTAACAAGGAAACGAAAAAAGAAGAGGTTAGTGATTACGCTAGAGCAAAAAATAGAAACAAAAAAAAGAAGAGGTTAATGATTACGCTAGAGCAAAAAATAGATATGATTGAGCGACATAAAAGCAGCGCTCAACTTCTGCTTTCGATTTACTCTTTTGGTAGGTATCGAAATGGATAAAAGGAAGAACACTTCTGACGATAAAACAGGAATAGAAAAAAAGATGTTAGTGATTACGCTACAGCAAAAAATGGATGTGATTGAGAAAAAAAAGAGGTCAGTGATTACGTTACAGCAAAAAATGGATGTGACGAAATGGATGAAAGAAAGAACACTTTTGATGATAAAACAGGAAACGAAGAAGAGGTTAGTGATTACGCTAGAACAAAAAACGGATGTGATTGAGCGACATAAAAGCGGCACTCAACTTCCGCTATAAGAGGTTAGTGATTACACTACAGCAAAAAATGGATGTGATTGATCGACATAAGGTCAGTGATTATGCTACAGCAAAAAATGGATGTGATTGAGCAACATAACTTACGCTAGAGCAAAAAACGGATCTGGACGATTTAAAAATAAGAATCAGGTTCTTAGTGATTATACTACAGCAAAAAATGGATATGATTGAGCGACATAAAAGTGGCACTCAACTTCTGCTTTCGATTCGCTATTTTGATTTGGCGGTTGGTTTGATGATGGTATGAGACGCAATTCCTGGTAAGTTATTAATTTAGATGATGAACAACGATGTAAAATATGAAAGTAAATATTTCTTAAACAGTTAGTGTTAAGTTAATATTGTGGTTATTCATCGTGAGGTTAACTAATGGCTGGAATCTCACAAAGCAAGAACCAATTACCATATTTTACATATAGTTAATACTTCGAATAGTGCAAGAAATTCGTGGAACCAATTATTCGCACTAATTGAGGCCTACCTGTATTCTTCAAAATTATCAATAAATTGTGGACAGAGTTTATTCCAAATACCTCTCATGTTCTTCTCTGTAATTTAGTCCCAGGCTTGTTTTATTATTTTGAATGTATCTAAAATATAAAATTGTTTCAAAAATCCCTGATTACTTCTGGTTATGCCGTTATTTGAAAATTCATACTATTCATAGTAGGATTATCTTTTTTGACGCGAAGTATTTATATAATTATTATATTTATATTTCATAGAACCACTATTAATAAACAAGCCCTTTAGTAACCAAATACTATTTTCAGAAATATTTTCAATGCACTAGGTACCTTCCTCAGCTCTTATTACAAACTATTCTGTTATATAAGACCTGAGGACTACTATATAAAGTAAACAAACAAATTTAAAGGACAGGATTCTTCTGGAAGTACTCATCCCAATGACACCTTCCTGTTTAACTGTACAATTTATTAAATAAAAGTTCATTTGAAATAACATAGAAATACACATAAATAAAAATTACAAAAAATATATAAAAACTAAAAGATTATTGATACTATATAGTTATTGATAATCTATTAGTTACATTACAATTTTTGCATCCATAGGGTGTCTAGGATCTGACCACACTGTGTTGCTTACTGGATTTATTTCATTAATCAACCATCATCATGCACTGAAAATCAATTCTGGCTCCTTAAAATTTATAAATTCCTTTTCTTTTTCTTTCTATAGATTTCCAGGGTTTCAATCATTTCCATCCCAGTTCTTATACTCAACTGGTTCATTCTTGTATTTTTCCAAAGCACTTCATCATGCTCCAGCAATCTCTGCTTAGCACTGTCAAACTATTGAGTGTCTGCTTAGCAAGATTAAAAGAGCATATAAGTTTCACTTGCTCTGTGTCTTTATATGCTTTTTTTAATTTTGTTCCCAAATTCCTTTGCATATAGAGCTTATCCCTACTTAATGATTTATTCTTAAAGAAATCTCATAAACCCAATACTGCTCTTATTAATACTAATCCTTATCATTTCTAATCAAACCAAAATAGTCCATTTCTTTTAAAACTTAGTGTAATTCATTAGCCTACTGCTTTTTTGGCATATTTCTCTACCTGTAATGCTTGATCTACACTCCTAAAAATACCAGATCTAGCTGTTCAGCCCTTCCCATTTCTATACAAACTCCTCTCCACTTTATTATGTAATATTTAAAAGTTTTTATTGTATTTATGTTTCCAGCCAATTTGCATAATCAAGTTAATATCTTCAACTGTGTCAGTATACACAGAACAGTGAGTATAAGAACTCCTCAAGAGAGCCAAAAAGCAGCTCTTGTGATAAAGTCTATCTTCAGAAACCATAGGGATATATAAAGGAAGGATACTTTGTTTTCTACTGTGTATAGAAAACAAAGTATAATCTCTTATAATTTTGATCATCAGGTCAAGAAAGTCAACCTCTGTTCTACTCTGTTATTCCTTCTTCACCATAAGACCCAAACCATTATATGACAAGGAAGCAAACCTCTCTTTAGTCTTATATTCACTTTCCCAAATGATTAAGATATCATCAACATACCTCAGATACAACTTTATAGATAGTTTGAAAACCTGAATAGCAGTCTATTCTTGCTGTCTAACAGTCAGCTCAGCTAGTCTAAAAAGTATACTTTATCTTGGCTTCTAAAGAAACTTAGAGCAACAAATCTACTTTTCAGATGTCTCCATTGAAATTACTAATACTGAATATGGAACCGTGTTTACAAAAAAACTCTCACAGACCAATTTTCATTCATAACCTCTCTTACAATCTATATATCATTATAAGATGACAGCATTCTTTATGCTAGTCTGTACAGTATATATGCACTAATCCTCAGTAAGATATAGAGGAAAACAAATAAAAACAATTATTAGCCAAGGAATCAATTTTGGATACACTCATCAAGCATCACTTAAAATATTAAAAATAGAGATAAAAGTGTTATGTAGAACTTCCCCAGAGAATCCTAACCAAGACCAATTTCATACCATTACAAATTTTTCACTGACTGAAATGCATAAAAACTTATCAATGATGCTCCTTAAAAAACTAACTTATAAGAGAGAGATATTATTTTCCAGTTACTCCAAAATGATAAGCCAAGGATACACAACTAGTGCAACAAAACCAGGAACCAGATTCTGTTAAAAAACAATACTTTAAACAGATACCTAAAAGTGAATTGAAAACAATGTACTTATTGGGAAAAATCTGAGAAAACAAAGTTTCAAAAGCAAAATAGTTGAAAGGTATTAATCTGAATTTGTGCCAGGGAAAATTAGATTGATCCAATAAACTACTATTAAAATTCAAAAGAAATAACATTTTATTTCTTTTTCAATGGAAAAATTAAATGTTATTTCTTTTAAATTTTATTAGTAGTTTTTTGGACCAATCCAGTTTTCCCTGCCACAAATTATGATTAATATTTTTTAATTATTTTGATTTTGAAATCTTGTCTTCTCAATTTTTTCCTAATAAGTGCATTATTTTCAATTCACTTTTACATTAATTCAACGGTGCTCTATAGCTTTCTAATTATCTTTGTCCTCCCATTTCTTATAGTTTATGAGATAAATACAGAATGACCTGTGAGGACAAAGGTCATTTGATTTTTGAATTCAGTTACACAACTTCCCCAAAAATATTGTGATTACTAAATCGAAGGTATGCTATTGCCATTATCAAAAATCAGATTAAATGGGACATGCTATATATATATATTAATATTTTCACGGATATATTTGAATAAATAAATTATAATTTTTACATTGTGTATAAACAATGTAATATTTTTGGTGAAATTCATAAGGTTTTTTGACTTGCTGAATGATTCTCAATAGATATGAATGACATCATTGTGTTATTTGGGGGCTATTTCATATGAAAATATTGATATTAAAATAAAATTTGCCTTGATTATATGAAATACAAAAACGAATAATATCACAAACATACAATTCAAACTTCAAGGGAATTATAAACCAAATAAATCTAAACAACTTGCCAAATTTAACCCTTGAGATACACAACGGAAATTTAATTATTTCAAATTAAATTTCCATTGTGTATCTCAAGGGTTAAATTTAGCAAGTTGTTTAGATTTATTTGATGAATAAAATCTGAATTATAATTGTTTTCTCAATACTTGATATGAATGCATTAAAACTTTAATATTTCAAGCATTATAATTATTCTTTCAATGATTAGGAAAGTATATCTCAAAAAATTCAATATATATTAAATGTTAAATTTTAAAATTTATTATTGATTTATTAAAGTTCAATAAAACCAGAATGAATTTATGAAAATGACATATTATGCTATTTATTTTTAAAAATGATTAAATATTAAAAATAATGATTACTGTACCTGTATTCACAATACTGACAGGAATAATTTTTTTCAGTTGAATGACGATAAGTAATATGACTATGCAAAGATGATGGATTTGGACAAGTCATAGCACAGTACGGGCATTTATAATGACTAACTATAAAATAAATGTATAATATCTGTAAATAATGTAAGGAAATGTTTGATAAAAAACAAAGCAAAACTACAATAAAGCTAAAAAAATTTATTTATAACTATGTATATTTTTAATAATTTTATAATAATATCTAATGTGATTTACCATGATGTCTCATATGATCTCTCAATAATCTTTCAGAAGCAAATTTGCGATAACAATATCCACATTCAAATCCAACATTTTGATCATCATCATCTAAATAAGAATATACTGATAGTTTTACTTTAAAATATCTTTGTTTTAAAGTATTAAAATAAATCATAAGCCATATTTAAAAATTTTAATATTAAAATAAAATAACCATTAACTGTTGCTTGTCGAATAATATGGTCTTGAAATTTTGTACGTGAAGCAAACATTCCACCACAAACTGGGCATGCCATCAATTTTTCTTGTGTGTGGCTTCGAAGATGATCTCTTAATTTGTTAACACCCCCAAAAGAGCCCTTGCAATCTATATGTACATAATAATATATATGTAAAATACTGAAAACATTGTTCAAGTTTATTGGAATAGGTTAAATAAATAAATAATCTAACAGAGTGATACAATATGTAAATAATATTTATCAGTAAATAATCATTAACAGATTAAAGCACTACGAAGCAGTCCTAAAAAGTTTTAAAAGATTTTATTCTGAGTACGTTTTCAACAATTTCTTGCCATCATCAACTCACTAATAAGAACAACAAATAAAAGTTTTAAAACTTTTTAGGACTGCTTCATAGTGCTTTAATGTGTTAATGATTATTTACTGATAAGAGCAGTTTCATAAGAGATTTTTCATAATAATATTTATCAGTTTATAACATAATATAAATGCAGAGTTAAGTATTGTTACTGATAGAATTTCTTTATTTCATTTTTTGATATACTAGATAAAATTTAATAATTATATACAAATTCTTCACTCTAGGAAATTTAAGTTTTAATCTGGTTCATAATAAAAATTCTATTAATCTAACTAAATATACCAATAATATTTGAATTATAGTATAAGATAATATATCACTAGTATTGTATTAGTAATTTATAATTAATAATATAAATAAAA
>AYEL01068241.1:0-45550 GCA_000484575.1 Olivierus martensii
ATAAAAATCCTTCTGCTACTCAGCAATTTATTTCTGATCACCTTTAATTAAATGAAACAATGTCATTCTAGTCTATACATGTTTTCTCACATGTTACCATAAACCCTCCATAAACCGCCACCCTCCTTTACCGCCAGAGAGGACCTTCGAACCGATGGTGGCGGCTTAAAGAGGTTTGACTGTACTTTAGTCTTCATTAATTATCCTGAATCTAAATCAAAATAATTAATTATTAATTGAATAGTTGCTGGTATCACAGCATAAATTAATAAATAATTATTAAAATGCAGTTTAGTTAAAAAATATTACTGTAGGAGTTAATTTGGTTGATTTAAATTATTTGGTTAATGTTCTCCTAATAAAGTTGAATTATGATATAATATATTTTATATATATTTTCTAATTATTATTACAGGTAGTTCCTGACTTTACAACTTACTTCATAAAGTAGGAACTCATAAAGCATGTATTTAATTCCTAAAAATAAGGGTTCTGTTCTCAACAATAAAATCTGATCATATTATTATTAAGTAAAAATCAACAGAAAAAATAATTGATCATTAAATTATTAAATGATTGCTAATTTATTTAAAGAAATGAAAAATATAGATTTTAAAATCAAGTAAATTATTATAATAAAATTATCTATGTTATATAAATGATAAAAAATAAAAATTCTTTAACATCAACAGATGATTATATGAACTATTACACAGAAGAACAATTACCTATTCTAACAATTCAGAAATGAAAGTTATTTACATAATTATCCAATGAAACCATAGTAGCTAGAGCAGTGTTCCTCCAAGTGACTCCACTCCCCTTTAATGACCCAGTCATCTCCCTGAAGATGACTGGGTCATTAAAGGGGGTGTAAAGTAGGTGTAGGGGTGTTGCAAGTCATGTAAGTGCATGTGGTAGGGACGATTCAGTTGTTGTGTTTGCTTGTATTGCATTGATATAATATTTGAATACAGAGATTTACTTGATTTGGAAGTTCATGATTGGATAATAAATCCATTTTTAAATCATAATTATGTTGCAGAACATTTTATCAAAAGGAATTGATTGAATTACAAGACAATATCAAATCAAAGCCAAAATTTAGAAATTCTTATAAAAAATTTTGGTCACAAAAAAATAGCTGACAGATATCCTTCTTTTTGGGCAATAGCAAAGAAATTAATTATCGCATTTTCAACTTTATGTTCATTCCAATTTAAAATTTTTAATGAAAAATACATTTTTTTTTAATTGTTATTCTATTAATATTAGTATTTGACAAATTAATAATTATCCATTTATAAAAATATGCAATAAAAATTATATGTTAATCAACAATACTGATTTTTATTTTTTATATTTTCTTTTCATATTTGCAGAATATTAAGGTGGGACGTTAGTAAATTCTGTATACACTAAAGGGATGTTCATAGAAATAAGTTTGAGAAACACTGAACTAGAGGATGCACAATTTCCATTTTATGGTCTACTATTTTGATTTTTCTGATCTGTACCAAGTAACAGAGCATCTGCTACAAACCCAATAATATAAAGGGCGATTCATTTTTCAATGCACCTTATGAAATCTGTAGGTGTTGCATTGAAAACTGAATCACATCATCCATTCCTTTGCTGATTTGTTTTTTGAAACACCATGACAACTCTAATTATAAATTACAGTTAAAAAATAAAAATAAATAAAGTAAATTAGCAATGTTTTAGTACAAAATGTTTTATTTGAAAAAATCTGACACCTTTTGATTGAAAAAAATAAGGGCAACACCTTATCCTTTAACTTTTACATAATAAGATTTTGCAAATTGCAAAATAAAATTAGGTGTTCAAATAATCCACCATATGCTGCAGCACAATAGCCTAGCTAATCATAAAAGGATGTCTATACATGAGAAAGTTTTGTGTGCGTGCATTCACACGTGTTTCGATAGCACCTTTCAATTATTATTTCTAACTCTTGGATATTTGGGAAAGGCTCATGGCCAAAACTAGATGATTTTATTTGGTCCCAGAGGAAAAAGTCACAAAGGCCCAAATCTGGAGATCATGGTGGCCAAGCCAGAGAACTATTACTCCATTGGTGGCATTACTTTCCTGGGAAAACAATTTCTTAAGTATTCTCTTTTAGGCTTGTAATTGCTAGAACCACCTATCATGCTAGAACTATACTACATCTTCATTAGCCACTTCACTTTTTATGGACCTCTTTTCTTGTAAAAGATTTAAATACTTCTCCCCAGTAAAGTTCCCATCAATGAAAATAGATCCAGCCTTTTTTTCAATTTTTGATAAACTGTGGACTGGGAGATACATAGCCTAAAACTTCTATAAAGCGTCCTTGTACTAATTAATAGGGTTCTAGTGATCTTAACCACTACTTGTTTATGTCTTGTCTCAGTTTCCATTTCTCTGTGTCGATAGTAAGTTCTTATGTGTTGACAATTCCCAGAACTAGTCCTCTTGAACCTCTGAAAGCAACATCAAACCATTTTACACTGCTGGCCACACAAAATGCAACACCCTGAAGGAAGCATGCAAATCATGCGAAATTTACATCATGCGTTTGCGGCGATGAGATATGCAAATCATTAGTGTTGCAGCACAGACGCACATCACAGGCGACTGTATCACCACCCGAAAGCGCTATATAAAGGGAGAAGAGATTGGCGATTTGAAGTATGGCAATTGTTTATTCGTATGTTTTTTTTTTCCATAAGCTGTTTAACTATGCCTCATAGAAGACATCAAGCGTCTTTTGAGCACGTTTATGAGTTCAACTGAGGAAGAATAGTAGCCTATAGGGATTGCGGATTATCCTTCGGAGAAATTGGTCATCGCTGGATGCAGGAGGGAACGACGGGGCCAATCGCACCCACCTCGTTGCACCACTGCACATGATGACAGGCATATTGTGCGCATGGCAGTGATGGATTGCGCAGCCACATCACAAACCATAGCACAACAGATTCAGTCTGTTACGCATCAATTGGTGTCCACTCATACCATTTGACGTCGTTTGCAGCTGAGTGGAATGTCCGCAAGGCGTCCATTGCTTTGTTTACCCGACTCAAAACCACAGGCGTTGGCGCCGCCAATGGTGCAAAGAATAACAGACATGGACAACGGAATGGAACGACATTGTTTTTACTGACGAACTTATCCCTGCTTCTGTCTGCAACACCACGATGATCAGATTCAAATCTGGAGACACCATGGTGAGAGACTGCTGAACTGTTGCGTTATGCATCGCCACACTGGTCCTGCACCTGGTATCATGGTTTGGGGTGATATTGGATTTCACTCCCGCACCCCTCTAGTACGCATTACCGGTACACTGAACAGCCAGCGCAACATCTCGCAGGTATTGGAGCCCATGGTCCTCCCATACCTTCAGCGCTTGCCATCAGCCATATTCCAACAGGATAATGCACAACCACACGTGGCACGCAATGTTTATGAGTTCTTCTTTACCCATCAGATTGAATTGCTTCCTTAGCCTGCTTGTTCTCCCGATCTATCGCCAATTGAAAACATGTGGTCCATGGTTACACAACGATTGGCCCAGGATACACCCCCCGCTGCTACACCAGATCAACTTTGGCAATATGAGGAAGCTGCATGGACTGCTACAGCCCAAGGATACATCCAAAGCCTCTTTGATTTTATGCCGAGGCATGTGGCAGCAGTTATAGCCAACAATGGCAGCTATACTAAATACTGATTTTGTCATCATCCACACTTCACAAGAGGCTGTAATTTGAATCTTCTGATCTTTGTACAATCTTCTGTTCTTATCTGCCAAATAAATTTTGCTGTGATATCTCTGGTCTTTCTTGGTGTTGCATTTTGTGTGGCCAGCAGTGTATGATGAGATATTGGCCAGAATGGGAATGCTTCATGAAATCTTTCGCACACTTCTCAAAACTACTTCCGATGGATGCATTGCTTTACTCATCACACTTTTTTGTCTATTGAAAATATAATTTGACCTCTGCACTTTTTCATCTTTCTTCATATTATTAACATCATGTACTGTATTGTAATCATTGATGTTAATGTGAAGAAAGATGAAAAACTACGAATTAAAGAACAGTTTCTGATCTCAACTCAACACAAAACATCAATGCCTACACACTATTAATGAATCTCCAGTTGTCAACAACTTCAATATTTGCGTAACGAAACAGATAAATAAGTGTAGCAATAGTGCATTGACAAACGAATCAGCAAAAGAATAGATGCTGTGATTCAGTTTTCAGCACAATAACTATGGATTTTGTATGGTGCATCAAAAAATGAATCATCCTGTATAGTTAAGGCGGGTTCACATATCCAGCGATTTGTGAGAAGCGAGAAGAAACACGCGATTATTGTCGTTATTTTGTCGCAGTTGCTATCACAATGTTATTGCATATGTTAGCGATATTCGCAGAATGGCTATATTTTAGCGAGAAACAACGTTTTCGCATATATCCAATTCGACTGGATATTTTCGCTGGAAATTAGCGATTTTCGAAGAGTAGTAAAACACCATTTTAGATTTCGTCATATAGGGAACTTTGCTGTATTTTGAAGTAGAATATTTCGACATATCAATCCAAAAAGAAAACTGAAATAGAAGAAAAAGAAATTAATTTCTATTATGTTTTGTAGACATGCATTGTGGCAAAAAAAACCTTTCTGAATATAAAATACTACAAGAAAATTGTGGAAGGAAGTTTCTGAAACGATGACATGGGATAGTAAGTTGATAATCTTATAAGTTGATACAGTAATTAATATCAAATAGAATAGTGGAATTTTATATCTATTAACTATTCTCTGTTTCTTCCTGTTGAAAATACTTGAGTTCTTTTTAACGATTTTATTAATATTTTTTATTTTTGTGCCAGAAGCGGATCATCATGTTGTATTTCTGTTTTTCTTTTGATCAATAAGTTAAGTTTCTCTTTCATGGATAACCTAATTGCAAATGTAAAAAAATCTTCTTCAGTCTAATAGCTTTTCTTACCGTATATTTGCAGATATATATTTTTTGAAAAATACCGGACAATCACACTGTGCATCCAAAAAGTTGCCATCATTAGGAAAAATAACATTATACCTACTGAATGAATTAAATTTAAATTTAGCGAATGTTTACCTATATTACTTCTAAAACCACGCCATTATATTCAGTATCTCTACTTCTGAAACCCCGCCATTATATTCAATATCTCCGTCGTATTCTTCGTCAGAGTTGTCAGAATACTCAGAATCGTCTTCAGCTGATTCAACAGATTCCGGTTCTTCGTCTTCAGTTTCATCTACTACTATATCATTTCTGTTATACAGAACTTTGATCACAACCAAATGGATTCCATACGCTAAACATAATTGGTGATTTACATTAATAGACCGCTGCCCAGCCAATAAGTACAAAAAAGTGTATTATAGCTATGTTCAAAATTTATCGAATTACCAGTAAAAACAATGTAGAATTACCGGTAACAATTTGAGGCTAAAATTCGAAATTTACCGGTTTACCGGTATTGCAATACCTAAGATTCAGTACAAACGATCCGGCAGTTATCATTTTCGCTTACTGAGAAAAAAGGAATACTTTATATTACTTGCAAGAAATGACTTCACAGAAGATTGTGGAAATAGAAGTGATTATTGTATTAAATGTTATGCCTGAATTTACCAATTATTAACAGGAAAAAATATGTTTTTGTATTACACTTCATTTATTGAGAGTGCTGTATGTTCATCATAATACTTACATCTTCCCCCATTATAGATGGCATTTTACCCAAGTGTATGGGCAAAATACCAATTTCGCTGGACTGAACTTATCGTCAAATTACAAAATTTGATGACAACTTATAGGGTTGCTATTGATAGAAGATAGGGTTGCTACTGATAGAAGAAAGTTTAAATATCATCTAGCAAAAGTTTTGAAGCGTTGTGTCTAATTTTTTTTTTTTTTTTATTGAAAAATATGTCTTAACTATGGCATCTCATTCTGGCTTACCTTATACAATAATTTGAATTATTTTTCATTGATAGATTTCATAATTCCTGTTTCTATAATTACGATATACTGTACATGTTAAAATGTGACACATGACATGTTACTAACCTGCCACATGATCAAATTTATTTTTTCTCGAAAGCTGTTTATTACAAATTAAGATAATTATAAGTCTTAAAATCAACTAATAAATCTTTTCACGATTGAAATATTATCATTAAAAGAAAAAAAAGATCTATATTGGAAGAAAATTCAGTTGTTCAACATTAAGAATAAAAACGTTTCTTGGTTCTTTCATAAACCCATTCTCTACTTTCATTTTCGAATACAGAATTTTTTCTCTATGATATAAAGAAGTAATTTTTAAAAGAAAACGGTGTTCAGAGTAGTAATAGTAGTTATAATTAATATGTACATTCAGAAAGATAAACTTTCTAATTCTGATGATTATGAAGGAAGTTCTATTTTTTTTTTTTACAAAAGCAGATAACGCGGAAAATAAATTTTTTCTCTGAGAAACACAATCTAACAAAAATATTCTAATACATTTTTATAAATAGATATTCATTTTCGCGCCAACTTGAAATTTTCAAAGATCTTAATTCAGTATGAAATTACTCTTCTAAAATGATTACGTTTCTGCAAAAATTGATTACAATATATTCTAAATGTAGCCAAAATCAGGTGAATAAGACAATTTTTATAAGTGTCTGCAGATAAAGAAAAATATATATACTGTTGGATCAATGGCGTCTCAGTATCCGGAATGTTTAGAAAATCAGCTGTTTCGGAACTTAAGTCATGACTGTAAAATCCCTGCATACTAAATCCAACATGCCCATACGAATGAAAAATTTTATAATTTAGTTATGCCATTATTACCAAAAGTGGTTCTGATGCACTAGGGCCCGAGTTCGATAAGGGTCTTTATAAAAATAGAAAAAAATTATTTCCCCATAAGATCCATATATCCCAAGTGTTCATGCTCTCTCCTCAATGCTTGAGCATAGTCCCGATTTCGCTTGCTATTATTATATACTTCATTCATTCAACAAAATCAGTTAAACAATAAGTAGTAACTATTTAAACTTATGATTTCAGAATCAGTTAACTGTAATCAAACAAACAACACTCAAATATATAATCTTTCTGTTCCGTTATGAAGCGCGAAAGATTCTATACATCTTATTTAGAACACATTTCAATCAATTTCATGTTATTTTATACCTTTAAATCTCTTTTTAATCTATTGGTCGATTTTATCTTATTCTCGATTCACAGTTTGAGTTTTCGGTATTAGAAATTATTATTATAACATATCCATTAGAAATAAGCAATTTTAATCTCTCAGCATGGCACCGGTTAAAATCGGAACTAAAAAATTTGCACTTTTTTTGCAAACTATAAATTATTATAATGTATATAAATTATGTATTGATTAGCAAAATTTATTTACTTGCAATTAGAGCAGCATGAGGCGGTCCAACGACAGCGAAACTATCATACAAGTGAATGTTACATTTTTGGTGGTTGTATCGTATTATACAATCTTGATATTGTTGACAGTATTATTTTTCTTTAATTTTTTATTTAATACTTTATCAACAATAAAATACACGAAATAACATTTTTTTTTTTAAGATTTGTAATAAAAATTTCTAAACTATATTTTACTATATAATATATATAGTAACAAAATTTTTTCATATTTCAATGTAATAGACTCCTAACAGAAAATAACATACAGTACTTTATAAATCTTAATAGAAAAACATTACTTCGATAAAAAAAAAAAATTCTAATCCTATGTCAAACAATTTCGTAGCTATGGAAATTTAATATTATGATATAATTTATATAAGATGATATATCAGATAATTTAAAAATTTCTGTGCTACATCAAAATAAAGTTTTATATAATGACGTTAAAAACTTGAAGACCAATCGATTTGATTGTGACAGCTGTTACTGACAATCTTACAAAAAACAATGCAATGAGTAACAGTCATTATTAAATCATATGAAATCCGTTAAAAAATCAATTTTTGGAGGAATTACAATGTAACTGCCATCTTTATAATTAAGTAAATTATACAAATCTTTTAGCAAAAAAATTCATAAAAACAGAAGTAATATTTTCAACACAGTATTGTAAAAATGGCAGGTCCATTTCATCATTATTCTCTGGTTCGATCTTTATTAACTACGTTTTCTTTCTGGAAGATTTTCAAAAGAGCAAAAATCACATGCACAAAATCAGAAATTACATTGAGAATAGCAGGAATATTAAATATAGTCTTGTTATATTTACTAAAGAAAAAATTTATTCACGACATTATCGGGAAGCTCTTGCCTTAATAGATACATCCGGTTCTTGAATTGCATTAAATTATAAGTTATTTAAAGTTTTAATAGGATAGAATTTTAAATTTCTGCACTCCTATAACATTAGAAGGGTTTATAAAAATCAGTCTCTAGTTACCTTATTTATATAATGAAAAATAGACAATAAGATATAAAAGAGAAAGAGCAAATTGAAAAATTTCTGATAATTTATATTGTTTCCTGAAGATTAGATTTATCCTTATAAAATAAAAAATATACACTTCTTTTCAGTTGAGGGCGGAAGTCAACAGTTAAATTTGGCCTTCAGCCAAAACTTTTCCAAGAAACATTACCAGTTCATTTTTGTAGAACACACGAGTACATTAACATGAAAGTCTGTATTTAACATACATCGAACCATAAAAGAAACAAAATGCAAATAAGTTCCGATATTTCTAATAATTATTTTTTTAAAGATAATATAGCATAGTATAATTTTACAGTAAAGAACAGAAAATTTTCTTTGTATTCTATTTCATTTTGTATTTTTTTTTTTTTTTTTTTTTTTTTTTTTTTTTTTTTTTTTTTTTTTTTTTTTTTTTTTTTTTTTAATTTTCCGATATGTAAAAGTTAGCTTAACTATTTAATGGAGCGATATGAATAAAAATTATTGTTGTTATATCTAATGTAACGATGGGTTGCATTTAGTTTTCAATTAAGTAATGGATTCGAAAAAAATCTGTAAATCAGAACTGAAAATTTATTCTAAATGAGATGAAGTTTTAAAATTTTGATCGCATAGAAAAGTTTCATTGTGGACAAAACTGAATTAAATTGCCATCTATTAACTATAATGACAATTTGATGACTTGCCTGTTCTAAACTATTAAGTCAAAGTATCTCCAGGAAGCTACTAAAAAGTACTAAATACTCTAATGATGACGTCACTGATGTTACAAGCAATCACTTTTAGTTTCTTAATTATTATATCATGTTTATATAATTAAATGAATGTCATCAAATACACACTAAAATTTATTGTTATATGATATAAAATATATTTAACAATAATTTGACGCGAACATTAAACATCCTTAATATTTTCTTATTGATTTACAAAGATTCATTCAACAGATTTGAAGGTCATACGTAAACATAACTGCTACTAGTCATTGAAAAATTATAGAATTAGATCATCGACCTGATATGTACACAATTAAACGAATAAAATCATCAAGCATCATTAATCATTTTTAGTCGATTTTTCATTTGAATTTGAATATCAGATATTTTTATTATATAAAAACATGACATTACTCAGAGAAATAAATGGATTGAATTCGATGAAAAGACTCACCAGTATTGTCGATCTTGTTTCGACCCTCGTAATACGTTTTTGATTTGCGTCCATCTCATATCCATACTATACAGTGAACTCCCTAGACAGCCGTTGCTAAATACAGACTTGTCTTTTTTCTATAAGAGTATGTTCTTTGAAACTACTACTGCCATCTACCGAAAACTATAATAAATGCTTCTGACACAGAATCATCGATATATAGGCACAGTATATATGCATTCAATAAAATAAAAACAGTACAATACTATAACTAATGCTCTATATAGTAGGTATATTGTAATAATCACTATATTGTACTTTGTTTTGTTAAGCAAGATATTTGACAAATCAATAAAATATTCTTCAATACTGTATATAAAGCCGTTATTGTTACTAACGTCTTTGAAAATTATTTCTTACTATATAATTTCCATGTTTAAATATCCTATATCGAAAATTTTAAATTGAATAATTTTGATTTATATTGTATTTTATAATTTGACTCTTCCATTTTTAAATTATTTCTGATATAAATAATCAGAATGTAAATCTTTAAAAAATGAAATTTAGTCTGAATAAAAATTTATGTTCAGCAAATTCTTGTTAAATCGTATTTCAAAACTTTCTCGGCTAAATATTAGACTTTAGGGAGAACGTTGAACAGGAAATGGCATACATCTGTTCGTCTCGTCATCGTGCACAAAATTAAATAGGAGTATAAACTTCCAACATGTATTTACAAATACGTAAAACTTCATTAAGTGTATAATATATTAATTATAAATTTAAAATAATGATAGAATAGATGAATAATATTGGATTATCTTATACAGTATATATACTTGATAGCATAAGTGAATAATAGAAATTTCCACAACATTAACCATGGATTAATATAAACTTCAAATTTGGCAAACTTCAAACGCATCCAAAAAATACAAAAATTATTTTGTCTCAAAAAATTAAAAAAAAATTAATTTTTTGTCAACAGATGGCATAATAACTAAATGTTTCTATTCTTCAAAATTAGTTGTTATTATATTTATTTTAATTATTAACTTTATTTATTTTAATAGAAGAAATAGAATATATAAAGACTAAAACACTACTTAAATGAAAACTTAACTCATTAATTATACATCTTTATTACTTGCACTATATTTGTTAGTCGATCTCATGTCAACTTACGCCATGCTTTATAGCAGGACTGTCCAATTCCATTTTCTAAAATATTTCTTATTTCAATGATTAAAAACTTCTTGACCTACCAATGATTTAAAAAAATTTCTGAACAAAAAGAAGTTAAAGATTATTATGCTACGATATTTTTGCATATTTGCCATGATGAATATCATATATAGTATATTATTTGCTAATTTTTTGCTTAACAACTGTCGTTAGAATTAATATATTTTATGTGCGGCCCGAGACAATTTTTTTTTCTTCAAATGTGGCCCAAAAAAGCCAAAAAGGTTGGACACTGAATTGTCCCTTATTTTTCGAAACAAAAAAAAAAAAATAGTGCATACCCTCTAATTATGTTTATTCTGGTATATTATGCACTCAAAATAAATTTTAGCTCATTCTATAAACGGGAACCCGTGCCGACTTGCGTCGAAACACGTTCATACAAGTCGCGCAGGACAAGAGGTAATTGGAAAAATATTGATCCAAATATTATCCATACCTGCCCTGATTTCCTAAGGAAACATGTAAATGAAGAAGAAATTGTTGAACTTATGTTTTATGGGTCCGAACCAAACAAATCTATTGTGAGAGATGACTATCGTGAACTTGTTGAGTTGTCTGAAACATATTACTACTGAAATTCGGCGGCTTAATTAACATAATCTGAAAAGTTTGAACGCTCGCCATTTTTAAATTAGTGACGATATAGAGTTAATTAAACTTATTTCAAATCAACTTTAATATTTTTACCCCGTCGATCCTAGTCCTCTACAATCCGGCCGACCCGTCACAAGAGTGGACAGCGTATGATAGGGCTGCTCAGGGGTTGCTATAGCCCTACAACAGGGGTGGGCAATTATTTTCTGCCAAGGGCCGGATAAACAATCTTCAGGATGAAGCGCGGTAAACGATAAGGTAAAACCTTAATGGAATCGTCCCACACTAAGCGTGTTCGAATAGACGCCTGGAAAAAGCAATCTCGTTGGATTGAAGTAGTGTAAGGAAGCCAAACAACTTTGACCTGCAGGCAAAACTTTAGGGACCAGACTATATATAAACTACATAAACCAGACTATTCCACTTCCAAAAAGTTGGATATCCACCATCAGCACTTAGGGATTGCAAATTTACCGACTTTCTATTATCGGTAATTCGGTAAAATTTTCAAATGAAACCGGTTTACCGGTAAATTACCGAGAATTTTTTAAACCGTGAATATGAAATAAAAATTCATAATAATAAGACATTTTATTTGATTCTTATATATGGTGACAAAAGTATATGAAAATAAATTGTATTCTGAACATAAATATAATACATTCTGAATATATAATTTGTTATAAAATTGTTGAATTTTATTAATATTATATAAATAAAATTCAACAATTTTATAACAAATTATAAGTAATACTTATACATGAATCCAAGGGCGAATTTAATCTTAAAGCCCCATTATGCAATTATGTAATGAAATTATTGATAATAACATTAGCTAATCTATTAATAATCCGGCTGACCCCTTCCCAGGGGTGGGCAGCCTGTGGAAGGGCTTGTTTCGCCCCGCCACATAGTATTCTTCAAGAATGGAGTGTGGCGTCATCTGTTGACAAAAAAGATATAAAATAAAATAAAACTACTTTGACATAAAATAATTACTCACGTTCAAGCAAGATTGATTCTTGCACAAAATATATTCCTCTCACCATCACATGGGACAAAAATAATGATTGCACCAATTTATCTGCACACGTTCTTGTCAATCTCGCTAACATGTGTAGCCCACTTTTGTGATACTTACACAAAGAATATATTCATGTATCAATATTATTTTTAAATATACCTTTCTTGTGTTATTTTCTTAGTTGTCGTTTGTATGCAAAGAGTTCCTAAGCATCCGTAGAAACTAGTTTTCATTTGAAATAGAAAATAATTCGTCCTACGAATTAATACATTCAGATATTTTTCTTTAAAAACATAGGTATTTTATCAAACTGATTGATTGCTAACAACCTATTACATCAAAATGTTACAAAATGTTAGTTACCTACGTAATTAATTTTGTAAAAACAAATTTACGACTTAATATGAATGGTGAAATTTACTATGTTCACGGTTAATTATCATCAAGATTTGGAGTAGCTCGGTAGTGTGCGTGTACACTAGCGAGAATATTCATTATTTTATTTTCTCTTTTCGAATAGAATTTTACAAATGTGGGCCTTGAAACTGTACTGCGTTCTAGTTTATGCGACGGGACATATAAGATGCCTTCGCGGACGGATCCGGCCCGCGGGCCGCCTTTTGCCCAACCCTGCCCTATAACCAACTTAGTAATTACCCACAGATTAGGTTACACAAATATCTGACTCTCATAGACCGCTATGGTAGCACGAATTCGATGCTCGCGCCCTCACCGGTAAGAGCTATAAGTTAGGCTATTCCATATTTAGTTTTCACTCCCCGAAAATGCTTTCTTGTTTGGTTCATACTTCCCGTAAAAATAAATAAATCTCTGAATTAATTATACATAGGTTTACATTTTAATATTTAGATAATATACAATAAATTTGCATATTATTTATCAAAATGTGTTTAATCATTAATTTATTTATTAAAAGAGATATTAACAAAAATATTTATTTTCTTGCATTTACAAATTCCTTCTTGTACAGTACATTTTTTCGTTAATCTGTATATTTGTTTTTTTATTGTAGCAAAAATATTAATTTTAGAGAATAAGATACAGTACATATATATTCTATTATCGTCTGGTGAATGTACTGTATATGGTTTAAAGCAGGTTAGTTTTAAGTCATTATTAAATATATCAATTAAAACCTAATTTTAAATAAGATTTATTCAAAATAATATATACTTATGATTTTCTTACTGCTTTTTCTGTCTTACGATAAATAACTGTCTTGAATGTCGTCGTGGTCTCGATGGGTATCCATTTTGTTCTTTTGTTCAAGATACCTGTATATCTGTATGAAGATTTTCTTATTTTATTTTTTGATAGTTTATCATTTTTTATGTCAGTAATCAATTTCCGATTAACAAAACTATCAAAAAATAAAATAAGAAAATCTTCATACAGATATACAGGTATCTTGAACAAAAGAACAAAATGGATACCCATCGAGACCACGACGACATTCAAGACAGTTATTTATCGTAAGACAGAAAAAGCAGTAAGAAAATCATAAGTATATATTGTTTTGAATAAATCTTATTTAAAATTAGGTATTAATTGATATATTTAATAATGACTTAAAACTAACCTGCTTTAAACCATATATCCAGTAAAAATGTACCTTATTCTGTGAGACAACGTTCACTTTCGAACGACTTTTTTTTTTTTTTTTTATTAACGCGAAACTATGGAGGTTCTAGCGAGCGCTTTTTCCTCCGAATACGAGGGATGGTGCGAGGCGGGCGTGCCCGCCGGGCGGTCCGGTGTCCGTATGGGGTCCCATCGCAGACCCTAGGGACGGATTTGGGCACCGCCAGCAGTCACGGTTCCGTATAGGGACCCGCGAATGAGACCCCAGTGACGGACGCGACAACCACCGAATGGTACGAGTTGACCCCTTTAGTCGCCTTTTTTCGAACGACTTAACAACAAATGAATACTTTTACGCCTTACCCGTGGTGGCGCTACAATCTCATTTCGAGTAGAGAGCAGAGTCGGATATCTGTGTAACCTAATCTGTGGAGCGCACGTGACTCACGGCTCACAAAACCCTGAGCACAGTCTCGCTCCCAGCAGCAATTCAGTTCGCCCAGCTGATATGGGTACAGTAAAGATCCAACAAGTGTTGATATTTTAATTTTTTTCTTTATTTAATTAAATTTGTACAGTAAAGTTCCAACAAGTGTTAATATTTTAGTTTTTTTCTTTATTTAATTAAATTTATTCCCCTTAAGGCTCCCAAAAAAGTTAAAAGTGTTAGTGAAGGTGGTGTTAAACACGGCTCCCAAAAAAGTTAAAAGTGTTAGTGAAGGTGGTGTTAAACATGCATTCTAATATTACTGTTATATTTATTTCCTTTCTGTATTATTTCCACACATTAAAAAAAATTAAAAGTATTAGTGAAGGTGGTGTGAAACATGTTTTCTTCAGCTCCCAAAAAGTTAAAAGTGTTAGTGAAGGTGGTGTTAAACATGCTTTCTTCTGTTACTGTTATATTTATTTCCTTTCTGTATTATTTCCACACATAAAACCATATTAAGTGTTAGTGAAGGTGGTGTTAAACATGCTTTTTTCTAATATTACTGGAGTGTTAGTGAAGGTGATGTTAAACATGCTTTCTTCTAATATTACTGTTGTGTGTTAGTGAAGGTGGTATTAAACATGCTTTCTTCTAATATTACTGTTAAAAGTGGTGTTAAACATGCTTTCTTCTAATATTACTGTTATATTTATTTGGTGGTGGTGTTAAACATGCTTTCTTCTAATATTACTGTTATATTTATTTATGTTAAACATGCTTTCTTCTAATATTACTGTTATATTTATTTCCTTTGATGTTAAACATGCTTTCTTCTAATATTATTGTTATATTTATTTCCTTTCATTAAACATGCTTTCTTCTAATATTACTGTTATATTTATTTCCTTTTTGAATTATTTCCACACATAAAGCCATAACATGTTAAAATTTTTTTCTAGGATAATTTCCACACATAAAGCCATAACATGTTAAAAATTTTTTCTAGGGAAAAAACGTATTATTTGGATTTACATTAATTGCAATGGGAAAAATTGACTCGGATTCACACAAAGCCATAACATGTTAAAATTTTCCTAGGACAAAAACGTATAAGCCATAACATGTTAAAAATTTTTTTTCTAGGATAAAAAACGTATTATTCTAATATTACTGTTATATTTATTTCCTTTCTGTATTATTTCCACACATAAAATAAAATGTTGAAAATTTTTTCTAGGACAAAAACGTATTATTTGGATTTACATTAATTGAATTGGGAAAAACGATTCGGATCACGAACAGGGTCAAGGAACGGATTGTGTTCGTGAACCGAGGTACTACTGTAATTATTAAATTATAGCAGTTTTATTTAAGCTTGCCAAATAGGGAATCATGGATATATACTGCATATACAAACATTTATTTATCAATTAATAGATAAATATTTTCTGGATGATTATTTAACGCATCCTATTCTAAAGTTATAGATTTATCAGAGTCTGAATATAGTTACGCATGTTCACGTTTATCATTCCAAAACTGACAAGAATTACTCAGTTGGTACAGTTTATTTTAGCTCGAAATTTATTCACTTATCTCAAACATGCGATTGAATTCTTGGGAATATGAATTCTTTAAGTTCCATACTACATTATTTTATTGTTATTATCTGGAATTCCTCGTATTGATTTAAACAATTGGTCGAATCGATGGCTGAACGTCCAATGAAATTTAACGTGTTTGCATTATTCAGGAGTTTTATAAAATTCGCTCTCGTTCGTATTCAAACACCGGCCTATCTTTATTTTCTGTTTATTTCGGCGTTAATTCTATCACAACTACTATAGAAGGCACTTCAGTTTTCAGTTTCTCGATTATTTCTTGCATAATTATCAGCGCAACGTTGGTTTCCCTTCGTTCCCATTTAGAATATTTGCATAATGTTAAAGGCAAATTTTGATCGAGAAGATTCGGTAGCTTATAATTTGCTATTTCCTCTAGTTTCCGCTAGCAAAATGTGCGGTGTTTGCATAATAAGTGATGACATCAAAGGAGGGTTAGATATCGCATCCATTATATATTCGATTCATTTAAACACCATCGAGTTTGCTTGGGTAACTGCTTTCGTAATTTCGATATTGATGTTACTAATTGGCGATAAGGTTATGTGCGGAAAGTGGCTAACGGTGTTTCCAGACAGAAAAATATTCGTGCAAGCCACCATGATTTTGGTTTCCTCCTTTTTCACTTATCAGAACGGTTTCTTTAAAAGGAATCACTTCAAGCTCCCGACAGATTTTAGTTCTTATAAAGGAGAAGAAAATGTCTTCAGAAAAATCGAGATATGTTGCATGGTTATAATGATCCACTGCGTATTGGCTCAGTTAACATTCGCTGTGTACTATTGCTATCATTTTTATGCAGTTTTTTCCAGTGGGCCTCTATGGGAATACTTCGTATGCAGTTATTGTTTCGCTCTTTCTTCCATACACGCTGTAGGTCAGATAGCCTCTATCGAAGCATCGCTCGGCGCTTTTTACTTTATTTTAATGAAAAGATTGCAGAATTTGTCGGATACACTCGATCGGATAAGGCTGCTCTCCAGAAATTTAAGAGAGGAAATTGAGATGATAATCCAGAAGCATACAGAGTTATGGAACTGCATTAATGACGCTAACGACATTGGAGAGTTGTACTTCGCTGCCGTTTATGGTTTTCTCATACACATCATTTGTTTTTACTTATTCTCGATCGTGTTTTTCAAGTTTTCATCCGATTTTGTTATAGCCATGCTACTAATATGTACAGGTTTGGGATTGGCCAGTTTGTCGCTGACTTTCTTCTTTTCCCGATTCTCCTTAGCTGTTAGTATCTATAGCGTAATATTTTTATAAACTACGTCATTAAATTTTTAATTAATAATATATTTTTCTCGCTTAGCTCTATGGAAACTTCAACGAACTGAACAGATTCTCTTCCGCTCGTTTTTCCTTGGAATATAAATTAAAGGTAAACAGGTAATTAATATAATTTTTTTTTTAAATCAAATTTAACTTTTAATATTCTGTTGCAGATTATAAATTTCATGAAACGATTTGGAAAAACTCCGATAGGAATCTCCGTGGGTGGATTCTTCTACGTCAAGACAGATTTCTTTGTTAGAGTGAGCAATCTTAAAAATTTGAAAACATTATAAAATACTCTAATCAACACTAATTAGGGGATTAACCATTTCAAATTACGTAAACCAACTCAGCCAAACTTCCCCTGGTGGACAAAATCTATATTAAATTTTTCTACGATTATTTTTGAATTAATGCTATGGGTGCCACCATCTGTTGAGCTAATAATTAATTAATTAAATTTAGAATTTAGAACTAAGGTGGCGCCATTTAGTAATTAATGATTATACTATAATTTTTAAATTTTATTTCGGGAAAATTAATTTAAAAATTATAGTATAATCATTAAAATTACTAGAAGCGCCACCTTAATTCTAAATTTAATTAATTAATTATTAACTGAACAGATGGTGGCACCATAGCTTTAATTCAAAAATAATCTTAGAAAAATTTAGTATGGACTTTGTCCGCCAGGGGAAGTTCGGCTAAGTTGGTTTACGTCATTATAAAATATTTTATGAAAAAAAAATATTATTATTATTTTTAATTTAATGCAAGTATTAATTATCTCGAATTATTAATTATTAAAGATAAACGATGATTATTTTATGTCAAAACAATTTTTTTTCCAGGCTATAAGCGCTTTCTATTCGTTTTCTTCATCAGTTTTCGAATTAGGCTCAAATCAAGAAAGTGCTACGTGCAAGAAAATGATATCAAGTAATAGTTCTTTCTACTGATCAGTAAAATAATTATTTAAAATATTTTATAATTTTGACAAAATTTTAAAGGTGTCTAAAATTAATATTAGAAAAGTCACTCGTTTATTTTGAAAATTCTTTAAATGTTAAAGAATTACATATTAGAATAGAAATACTATACATGAAATGAGTTCAGGAAATAGTTTGTTTTAAAATTTATAACAAAATGTTGCAGTGTAACATCAGTTATTACTTAAATTAATATATACAATCAAACCCCGAAAAGACGCCACTATCCGTTTGGGGACGATTTTAGCGGTTAATCGGGGTTGGCGGTTTATCGAAAACACGTGTAGTATAGAAATGAAAATGAGTTCCGAATTTATTAAAATTAATAAAATACATACATTTATATTTAGCATCCAAACTGAATATTTCTAAAAAGCTGTATACTTTACAAAAGACAGCTTCAGCAACATAAATGTGTAGAACGAGAATGACCGTAGATCGCTGGAATGACGAAATCATGACGTCAATTCGAATCGTCGCTAGAGAATTCCTCACGTCCAAACGTGAGTTAAGAAAAGGTTCTGTATTGACGTCATTCGTTTGCGTTCTACACGTCGAAAATGGAAAATTCGACGCTTATGCAGGAAGGTACACGTTGGAGTTACCTATGTTTATAGTGACTAAACGACTAAATATAATGCCATATTTTTTAGTAGGCACGTTCCTTAGATTTGTATCTATGATACGATAATTAGATTTTGTGTTAAAAACGTTAAAAATCATAACTCGAAGACCTACTTTTAATACCAATATTTTTTAGGCGTGATTACTGGATACCTCCACTGAGTGGAAAAGACTTTGTTTCATTTTTATTTGATCTAAATATTTTTTCTAGTTATTATCGAAGTGATTTTGAAAAACAGAATGCGAATCAACCAGCCACGGACCCGGATGTTCGTATTCTGCGCAAGCGTATTAAACTAATATGATGTCATACACGTGTGACGCTATTTGGGGAAGTTAAGGGAAGTAACGTCATGCTGAAGCAAATTTCTTCTACAAACACATGCGTGGAACGTGAACTCAATGACGTCATTCTACTTCGCGTTCACGTTCGCGTCAACGCCTTGCTGAAGCTGTCTAATATAGTATACGTACCGTATATGTACAGTACTATATAGAAAACATGTCCATCTGCTATTCTGATCCTCTGAGTTCTCTGTAAAACACAATGTACATAGCTTACTGTAGAGTATCCTCACTTGATCAGTATGCGATAAACTATGGAAACGATCTGTTTCTTACCATCTTAAATTTTCTATAAGCTACATGTGAACCGGGCTTAAGGAGACACATGATTTACTCCATCTCTCCCACCCGCTGATTACACATGAATCCAAAGCGTTTTTAATACTGTATATACAGTACTGATGAACTTCGGGATGTAAGTCACCTTACGTGCCTCTTGGCGGATTAACCAGGACGAGTACAATACCAAAAGGAATATTTGTTTAGACGTTTCTACTAGCGGATGGCGTTTTATCGGGGTTTGCCTATTCCATTAACGTAAAGAAGATCCGTTCCGCCAAATTTCTTGGCGGTCAGTGAAGGTGGAGGCATAACGGGGGCGTCTTATCGGGGTTTGACTGTATAAGTAAGCATATTATTAAATTTGTGGATTTTTATTTGTTTCTCGTGAATTGTTTTCGATTTTTATCATGACAAAAATTGATTTTTTTAATCGTATCATATCCGTGTTATCTAATGTTTAAATTAATTGATTTTTATTAGAGGGAAGAAATTTCGTTATGACAGGTATGCTCCCAGTCTAATACAATGACTGAAGTTTTCAATGAAGTATTTTTTTTCAATTTTGCAAAAAAATTTCCAATTAACAGTCAAAACTTAAAATAATTTGCTTATCAAATTTTTAGTCTGATTGCACTGTTTTTCGTATGAAAGTTCAGCATTTGCACCGTAATGCCATACTTTCAGTCACATCTCTGCGTACTTTTCGGCATCAAAACTTTGCAGCGTTGACCCATTAATGCCTAGCAACATTATTGCAACTAAAGTATCAATCTTGAGTTTACGTCATAAGTCTGACATTTGCAAATTCGTTGTAGAAAACCTCTTTCGCACTCATTAGGCTACATGGCATCGCAATTGTATTCAATCAGATTCAGGTTTGTTGCATTAGTCTAGAAAGGAAGAACTGTTTTCCTTGGAGAGGAATGACTAAGATCATTTAGAGAGAGAGAGAGAGAGAGAGAGAGGTAAAAATTTAAGGAGCAGGGAAATTCCCTCCCATAATTTAAACACTGGTGTTATCCTTTTTCTCCTGTGTAGCTTCAAAATTATATTAAGTTCCGAGGATAAAATAATAATTTTTAATTCAATTTAAATTCAGAAACGATCATCCACGATGAATTGAACCACTTTTTGGACCATTTTGGTCAATCTTTGATAACGGTGATAAACGAAGCAATGATGGGGAATGCCATTATTAAATATTCAAAATTCATCGTATTTCGTTAAGTATAAACGGCCATTTTAAAATATTTTAAATGACTAAACCAGGGGTGGCGAAACTTCGTGTCACTACGAGTCACATATTGTCGGTCCACGAAAGCCGCGCCTAGCTAAGGTGGATGAGTCCAAACGCGAAAGTGAGAGTCGCATTTGAATTAATATTATATTAAGTTCTGTTAAATATACTATTTCCAACGTGGAAACTAATCATTTAGCATTCGACATTACAATAAACTTTCATTCAACTTCAGTTATCTCGCGTTTGAAAATATCCATGCGCAAAGCTGTCATCCCTATTTTGTCACTGGACTCGTTCAGTTAGCGCATGCGTAGTCGCGTCGATGGTGGGCGGCTAAGCTGGACGGACAGTATGAGAATATCAAATACTCGAGAGCCACATTTTCTTTCTGGATGAATGAGAACAGCATCAGTTTTTCGGGCAATCTGAATAATGATATACTATATTATTCAATTTAATGATATTCGCGTATATTATTGGAATCATCTAAAGCAGGAATGGTGAATTTAGAGCACGCTGGATAATTTTTTAAGCAGAAAACACTTTGAGCTGATCTATTGCTTTTAATTAAATTAGCATTCGATCGGTAGACGAGTAGTGGTTTTATAAAAGTTAATTAATTTTGGCACGCACCCGTAAAAAGGTTGGCCATCCTCGCCCTAGAGCAATGTTTTTCAACCTTTTTTTTATCACATGGCACACTCGAACCTAAACTTCTACGGCACACTTAAATTAATATGATAAAAAAAGCTTGCTAGTTGGCCATCGCCCTAGAGCAATGTTTTTCAACCTTTTTTTTATCACAGGCACACTCGAACCTAAACTTCTACGGCACACTTAAATTAATATGATAAAAAAAGCTTGCTTATGCATATATATCTTTTGCTGTATTATATATGTATATATATATAATACATATATATGTATTATACATATATTATATATGTATAATAAACATACCGTATACGGTATGTTTATTATAACAATGATATACTCGTATAAGCAATTTAGAGATTTCAATTTTGATATATACACTTATTGCGCTTTGGACTTATTTCGAAAATAATTAATGATCTTTAAAAATTTTCGCGGCACACCGATCGAAAATCACTAATCCAGAGGATGATGCGCGCTAAAAAATGCTAACATTATATGCATATATAAATACATATATATGATTATACATATATTATAACAATGATATACTCGTATAAGCAATTTAGAGATTTTAATTTTGATATATACACTTATTGCGCTTTGTACTTCTTTCGAAAATAATTAATGATCTTTAAAAATTTTCGCGGCACACCGATCTAAAATCACTAATCCAGAGGATGATGCGCGCTAAAAAATGCTAACATTATATGCATATATATTAATATTAATTCTGTATTCGGTAATTGAAAATTTAATTTATGTAGATCTACAGTATTTGTGTATAATAGACAGTTTCAGCAACACGAACATGTAGCATGATAATGATGTAGAGCGCTGGAATGACGAAATCACGGCGTCATTTCGAGTCGTCGCTAAAGAATTCCTCACGTCCAAACGTGAGTTAAGGAAAGATTCTATACTGACGTCATTCGTTCGCGTTCTACACGTCGAAAATGACAAATTCGACGTTTAGGCACGAAGGTTTACGTTGGTGATTACCTATGTTTATAGTGACTAAACTACTAAATATAATGTCATATGTTTTAGTATGCACGTTCCTTAGACTTGTATCTATATGATAATTAAATTTTATGTTAAAAATCCTAACTAGAAGACTTACTTTTATACCATATTTTTACAGCATGATTTCTGGATACCTCACCCTGAGTGGAAAAGCTTTGTTTTATTATTTAATCTAAATATTTGGATGCGTTCCAAACCTCAACAGCAAGTCATCAATGATTAGTCTCTTTTGAGGACATCAGTTAGTTTCTGGAACGACTTGCTGAGTCTGGAAATAAGAAGGCGGCTAACATGGTGAAGAAGAACAAAATAATATAATGTTATAACTTCTTTAGCGTCATTAGAAAGCACAAAAATTTATTTGGGTTAAAAATCCTAACTAGAAGACTTACTTTTATGCCATATTTTTAGAGCATGATTTCTGGATACCTCACCCTGAGTGGAAAAGCTTTGTTTTATTTTTATTTAATCTAAATATTTGGGTGCGTTCCAAATCTCAACAACAAGTCATCAATGATTAGTCTCTTTTGATGTCAGAAAAAACTCGACATCAGTTAGTTTCTGGAACGACTTGCTGAGTGTGGAAATAAGAAGGCGGCTAATATGGTGAAGAACAACAAAATAATATAATGTTATAACTTCTTTAGCGTCATTAGAAAGCACAAAAATTTATTTGTCAATAAACAACGACGATGATAATGATTTGTTATACTCTCCAACTTTTAAAATCTTATCATCTAGTAGGAACTACTTTTTCTGCGACTTAGATAAACAGTATAAACCGGTGTCAACACACTAGAATCGATTACTGTGCTTAGTGTCTGATGAGCTCGATACTGATTGGCTTGTTGAGTTTTGGAACGGTTTGCTGAGATTTTTTGCTCATCAGCGATTAGAATAAGAACGTTATTTTCTTTTTAACAATATCAACTTCACTTTCTGAACTTTTTCCACATTATTTTTTTCTTTTTAACAATATCAACTTCACTTTCTAAACTTTTTCCCACATTTAATTAGTGTATCTTCTGCTATCTTTACAAAATCTGTACTCAAGCTCTCTACAACCTGCTATAAAACAATCATTCCTTAATACATATTCAAATAAAATTTATGAATAAAATGCTTTTCTTCTCTTTCACATTCCTCTATTGAAGAATAAAAACTTACTTTTATTCAAGAACTATACATTTGGAACACAAAATATTCAAATGGCGACAATTAACACAATCACAAAATTAATTCAATTAGAAATCAAAATCAAAAATAGTTTGCGTATCGTCCTCTCTCAGCCAACTAAGCGAAATTGCATTTATGACTAATTTTAGTAAAGTATTTACGAATGATTGCATTTTGTGTCCCTAGTATGGATTTACAAAAATTAATGAAAATGTTTTGTGTTATACCCTAGTATGGATTTACAAAAATTAATGAAAATGTTTTGTGTTGTAGGAAGTTAATGTAATTTTCTAAATGTGGTTAAATAAAAACAGTGTTGTAGAAGTACCATGTTATATAAGGATTTCCGCAATTTTCAAATCATGTTGGAGCGAAACAGTGTTGTAGGAGAATGTGTTAGAGGAGATATACTTGTACTGTATAAAAATAATGCAAAAATAAAATTATCATCATCAGTCTACACCAACTATATATACAATGATAGAATAACCTATACTTATTTATCATTAGGCTAATTTATATTTTTCATTATTAAGTCAATACAAATTTACATTTTTGTGATAGTAATTTCACTGTAACTGTATTATTCCAATGAAATGACAAAATGTAAATGCTAATAATAAACAAACATGCATGAACATATAACTTAAATAATCACTTACCTTGTTCAGATTATTCAGATTAATGAAAGTTTAATTCAGTTCATAAGCATTCAATAATTTTCTAGAATATTAATCTTTTACACAGGTCAATAATTTCTAACTTCATTTAAAAAATTAAATTTCTGTCATCAAATTATCAATTATAAATTTATAATTTTAATTAAACAGATAGAAGAGAATATTTTATTGTATGTGTATTAAATGTGTATATACATATATATATATACAAGAACTATACATTTGGAACACAAAATATTCAAATGGCAACAATTAACACAATCACAAAATTAATTCAATTAGAAATCAAAATCAAAAATAGTTTGCGTATCTATCCAATAGACAAAAAAATGGATGTAATATTATTACATAGAAATTTTATATTATTTTTCAGAGTTAATTAGATTTTATAATTTATTACAATAATTTAAAAAGATGTGCTAATGAAATTGATAAAATGATTTGGACATGGATTTGGAAAAGGCTTAAAAGCCTCCTGGTGGCAAAATTCAATAATATTTGGCATAAAGGTTGTAAACATTACAGTGCCAACGTACACGTCAACGTTTCTGTCGGGAAAATTTGAAGATGTCTTCTGTAGGGCAATGGGAAGTAGTTGTCAACAAATCGAATCGTAGTAAGCAAATTAACGATGGAAAAATAAATAAAGGACAGAAGAAAAAAGTGGACCACATGCCTAAATTAGACGAAGTCTGTAAGTCGTGTTACGGTGGTGTAATATTTTCCAAGCACTATTAGAATCTGGTGAATCTGTTAACCTAATTTTCTTGAAATTTTTACATTGTCTTAATTTTCTTATAAACAATTTGCAAATTATGTATATATTCTAAAGTAGTGTATGATTATATAACGACGACTCTCTTCCAAAAGTTAATTGTTATATAGTAAGGATAAGATGATAATCTATCGCTGTCATGTGCAAAAAAATTCGGATTTTAAATATATATTTTACAATAATGTTGGATTTATCTTGGATTTACAAATATACAATGAAGTTACTTTATTTCCATTATATATATATATATGTTTTTTAGTATGATTATTATTTTATCTTAAAAGATAATGTTGTTACAAAAGTTAAAATTGTATCGAATTAATTTGTAATAAAATTTAACATATATTATCTATTAAAAAAACACCTTTAAAACTAATGATAAATTTCTTCTCACTTATAATTATCATTTACTGTTAGCCTACGTGTTGCTATTAAAAATAGGAACAAGTTTTAATCCTATATTTAAAAAGACACTTTTATCATCAGTTTGATCTATTAGTGATTCGTGGATCAAATCTGTTCCATACGTTTTAAAATTAAATTTTATTTTAAATTCTATACACACAAATTATTTTAATTTTTACTTCGTTTAATTAGAATTATAAATTATGCATTTATTATATAATTTTTTTTTTAATTCAAAATTAAATCCATAAGTTTTATATTATACTTTTGAATGTTATCTGAATTTAAAAGAGAATTGAATAAATAACGACAATAAAGTAATCATTGGCAGATTTAAATATAGGCATTTACTTAGGGATGCCCAAAAAATTGGGTAATTAAAATTGTTTTATCTTTATTTTTTATTTATGATATAATAGAATTATTATGTAAGAGTACTAATAACTTAAATCTGCCACTGAAAAGTAAGTAAATAATCCATCATTTCAATAAACTTAAAAGCAACATTTTAATATAAATTTTATTAAATGTATGTCTTATTTAAAAATTATACTTTTAATACTTGCTTTGACCAAGATTTATTGATGTAATTAAAAATTAGAATTGATATTCATTGTATATTATTTGAAAAAGTATGAAGTTAATTAAATATTAAATATTTAAGTTAAAAATTAACTTATGAAATTGCTATTGTATATTAAAATATTGAGGAATTGATTATTTATGAATTGATTTGAGCATTTTTATTGTTTGAAATAAAACTCTGTAATAAAGCAAACAGAATCAAATAGAAAGATATGCAAAATATTTAGGTAAAAAATTATAATTATTGATATTAGCAAAGACTTATATCAATAAGAACATGAAGCAATTATAACATTTATATTCCTCATTCACATTATTAATTTCAGTAATATAGACTAAATGAAAAAATGACATACAGTCTAAAGCAGTGATTCCCATCCTTATTTTGGCCATGCCCAACTAAGCATCTCTAAAATCCTGATTCCCCTTGTGACATATAATTTTTATTATTCAGAAAGTGAACTATTATTCACACGGAGGAAGCCTAAAAGGCCATTAACTTGGTCTAAACAAGCTTCCAAAGAAATGACATCCATGAAACAGAAAAATAAAAGAAGAAAAGGACACTTGAAGTAGTGAGAAAAAAATCACTAAGAAATTGTTTAAAAAATAATATGATGTGACATGAAAAAACAGCAAATAAAGTTTCAAAACCACAGTGTACATTCTGATTTTAATTTTAAAAATGTGTATGTCACAATATATATTTAGATACTGTATATGAGTCTCTAAAACCATAAGCAATGCAAAAATTCATTGGCAATAACTCATTCTTGAATTGCCCCCTTAAAAATCAAATTGCCCACTTGTGGGGCATGCACCCCATATTGGAAACCACTGGTCTAAAGAAATAATAAATGATGTAATACATTTTTCAGTTGCAAATTTTGTGGCATATAAGTCAACTTCTAAAAGCAAAAATAATTTTCTGTAAAAATTTTCTTCCTGCTGACTTACAGATAAGTCTCTCATTCATTACTATGATATTAAATATTTTAAATAGAATACAGAGGTCATCAACTTACAATGGTCTGAGTTATGATAATTTGTACTTAAACAGTAATTATTTATGGTGAAAATCCAAACTTACAATAATTACCATCAATGATTTTGTAATAATGGCAACTAATCAAGTGAATGGCCAACTAAGTAGCCAGAATGAAGTATGCTGTATTTTCATTATGGAATATTTGCATTTAATTCTAGGGTTTCATACATCCAAATTTTTTAATTCTTCATTCTCTATCAATGATTTTGTAATAATGGCAACTAATCAAGTGAATGGCCAACTTAGTAGCCAGAATGAAGTATGCTGTATTTTCATTAAGGAATATTTGCATTTAATTCTAGGGTTTCATACATCCAAATTTTTTAATTCTTCATTCTTCACTTAATTGCTCACAGTTACCACAGCAATTTCTTTTAATGCCACTTCCCAATGATTGGGAAGTGGCATTAAAAGAAATTGCTTATTTTTGATAGAAACTTAGATTAATTTAAATTAAGTTGCCCAATCACATGGGATATTTATGGCAGCATCCATTATCAGAATCCCACAGACTGGCCAGCATTTATAATGGGATCATCCAAAAGATTGAAGGATGGGGTTTTTAATGGTCCTGACTGGGCCCAGATCCCTCTTGAAAAACTGGATATGTAAGATCTGGAATTGAACCCAGTTCTCCAAAGTGGTAAAAGGTTACTTTATCATGTGGCCATAAGGCTGATGGAATAAACTTGGACACAGGAAAATAATTTAAACATTCCATCTTTGTTTTTATATGACATTCTTCTTTATTTTTATCTACATAAATGATTAAATCTCATTTTAAAGAAAAATGGTTTTTCAGGTTTCTATTATTTAGAAAACAGTTTTTATTCAGCATTACTGTACACTACTACTTTTTAAAAACATATATATAACATTATAGTTATGGAAAATCATGTTCTGAGCTATGATGGATTCAATCTATAATGAAAATTTTTAACATTAACCAAGTTGTAAGCCGAGAATCCCCTGTATAATGATCTTTCAACATGCATTAATTTAATAATCTCCATACTGATTTCAAAATAGTAAAATGCTTTGTTTCTAATTGCATTTTTGTGAATATTGTGGCATGAATTGGGATGATTGTAACATATTAACAATTGATTATTGTTTTAACTGCAGTTAATGATTCTTGCTTATATTCTATTGTAAATAATATCAAGAAAGCATCAGAGTTTTGCAATAATAAAAGTAAGACTACAAAAGTAAAAGTGAGATTAAAAAAGGAATATTGCTAAAAAAATAGTTTATTAAAAGAAGAATGTTTCAAGAAGAATACTTTTATATCTTTGAATGTTATGAAAATAAATATCCAGTAAAGAATGAATAATGCATGATGTATAAAAAGTGAACTTATTATTGCAGAAAGAAACATTTTGCAAAAAATACAAAAACTGTCTCAAATCAATTGACAGGCATTGGTATCAATGATTTCTTTCAACATGATTTATTTATTTATGTTGAAAGGCATCAATTGTTGAGATAGTGTTGGCTCTCACAATCTGATCATCTCAGCAGAGAAGCCCTTAAACAAAGCAGCACTAGGAAGATTTCAAGGCATGTATGCTCTTATCTTTGTGTAACCTAATTTGTGGTATGCATTATTGCATTATTTCAATTATTAAAAATTAATGATAGAGATTTTTGCCAAACCTTGCCCTCCATCTCTTTGTGTCCTGTCATCCAAACAAGTTGAAACCTGTTCCTAGTAGCCATTTCCATAATAAGATGATGCATTTCCACACAATCTCTGAAGTAATGTGGTAGCTATCAAGTGCTTTTAATGTAGTTTGGTTATCTAATATGCTTATTAACATTTTTATATCCTATCACTTATCAAGACTGATTTTAACACATGCAGGAATAGCCTAGATTTCTGACTGAAAGACAGTTGCAAACCATTCAAGAGAATAAAAAATATGATATTCTTCTCCTAGTTTATAGATAGTGTCTGTATACCAGGAGAACTGGGAACAGATTCAATTCTTCCTTCTGGGAAGAATAGAACCTTATGGATCTAGTTATTTTTATTCAAAAGTCTCAGACGGAATAATAGAAAGGCCCAGAGAGAGTTAACTATGAAATGTATCTTAGTTATTGAAAGCTACTGATAACACTACTATCTTTTTTAGCTCTAAAAGCTGGATCATTTGAAGAGTTACCATCCAAAGATTTGATTTTAGGAATCATACAAATCTAAAAAATTGAAGAAAGAAAAATGGTTACTACCTGTTTATCCTCCAAAATAAATGGAAGGATAATACAATGGGATTTTATTTGGTATCTTGAAAAGATCATAATATTGCATCTTTTGTTATCAGTAACAAAAAATGCAGTATTATGATCCTTTCAAGACACCAAATAAAATCTCATTGTATTAGCCTTCTGTTTATATTGGATGATAAACAGATGGTAACCATTTTTCTTCCTCCAATTTTCTACTCAATCATCAATATGATTCCTCACACTTTGGTTTGGGTAGAGCAGCTCCTTTAGCCAAGGATAGCAGATCAAACACAAGTTCCTATCCCTGTTACCCTTTATACACAAGGACTTGGAGTTGGAATTATAGAAAGGATTTTAATTAATAGATCAATTAATAGGCATTTACTTAATGCCTATTAATTGATCTATTTTTAATAGGCACTAGTATTTAATGTCTAAATCAAGTTATTAGTCATTAATACTACTATTATTGTTAGTAGTAATAAACACTATAGAGTGTTTTCTTAAATACACTCCATAGTGTATTCTTAATGCACTATTCCAATTAAAGTATATTTTCAAAATACAGGCAATCCCTGACTTAGATAATCTGAGGTCCATAATTATGTAAACTAATCTTTGTTAAGGAACCAGATCTGATCCTTGCCTTTCTGAAAAAATTGAAGGTGTGGGACCCTAAATTGAATCTGAATCTTTCAAGATGGAAGATCCAGATTCAATTTAGTGTGAGTTATGTGCCTATTCCTTAATATAGTTATTTTTAATGTTAAGTCTTTGTGACCCACTAGTACTATAACATATGTAGATTCCATTAATGTAGGGTTTTGCACCTATCCATCTATACTGATCTATCTATATAAGTTGGGGACTGCCTGTATAGTGTTGAATTTGTCATTTTATTATTTTGTATATTATTAGTTTATTCATAAAAATTATGAAAATTATATATTATATTGATTTTTTATTTTATAAAGTTGTAATACTGATTTTATAAGCAAATATAATTTATACCAAAATTTGATTTATGGCCTTTACCCAAATTTTATGAGAAATTTATAAGATTTTAAACTTGAGTAAGGCATTCCTTGCTAAGATAAAATACAGGTAGTTCCTGACTTTATAAGTTAATTTGGGCCTGGAAATTGCTCATAAAGTAAGAATTTGTAAACCAAGAATCAATTTCCCATAGATATTATGTTAATATCAAGCATTTCATTCTTAACAGTTCAATTTGACTATAATAAAATTATGTAAAAGCCAACATCATCAAAAGTTTATGATTAAATAATGATTTACCTATATAAAAAAAATGAAAAAAACTTTAAAATCAAGCGAATTATAATAATAAAAAATTATTTATGTCATATAAATGTTACAGAATTTTTATTTTTTATTATTATTAACAGATAAATAGATGATCTTTTATATAAATGAAAGACTGCCTTAGGCAGAAACTGGGAATGGAAGTTATTAATATAATGTACTGATAAAGCCAGAAGATGCATATTACCACTTTTTGGCTGCCATTTTGATTTTTCTGAATTTGTAGCCAACATTGAAGTTTTTGCTACAAACTGAGTTGTAATGTGTTGTATAGCTATGCATGTGATTTGAAATGCCTTTTAATAAAGGTTTAGCATTTATTTATTGCAATTAATGCTCATATTTTTAATTTTTTTGATACTTCATATTTAAAAAAATCTCATAACCAAGAATTCATAAACTGAGAACTATCTGTAATATAAGGGGTGAAAACAATAACAGGGACCTTACACAAGTGTTCTTCATAGAACAGTTACAAATTATTTAAAAATTTTATATATATTTATTTAAAATTTGAGTTTTGTTTCATTTTACATGTGAAGTGTATTCTGATAAATTTCAATATAAAACACAATCAGCCAGATTTATCATGTGAAATGGTTTCAACTTTTGGCCCATAAAATTAGAATCAAATCAGAAATCCAATTCTCAAAATTTATATAAGAGGTCCCAATTCAACCACTGATTTTTCACAATCCACTTCATCTCTCCAATATTAATTGGATGGATTTATGATATAGTGCTGCCTTACAATATGAAGTTTCAGATTCAATTCCATATCTGATATCCATATTTTCTCAGGGGGTCCCACTCATTGAACTAAATCCTTCAACTGACATCCTACCCTACTACAGGTGTGAGTGGCCCAAGATTCATATTGGTGTGCTCTGTTGTATTGCAAGTACGTTTAGACAGCATCTAAATGTATGTATGCAATGTTGTATACAGAATGATGCATGCCTCAATGCGCAACAGCCAAATGAGACATGCAGCTTGCCCTTTCGCATTCATACATAGAGGATATATTGCAGAAAGTGCTGACACAAAAAGAGTTATATGTTGCCACTTTAGCAACAGTTACTGCTATCTTTTCAAATGACAGAAGGAAGAGAAGAAAAAGGAAATACTGGACTCACAAATATTTCGATTGATACACTAATAACATCAGTATTTTGAACCAAGTCAGAATAGATAGTTCCAGACCTCAATACTTTAATTTTATTTAAAACAGATTTCTTATCCATTTGATATTTATCACTGAATTTTTATTTGATATTTATCACTCACTCAATTTGTATAGCATCATGTCATGCTTCCTGGTTTTTGTATAATTTATGGGAAGATTGCCATAAAATAACTTGACAATGATAGTCTTCAATAAATTAAAGGGTTTTCTCCACACACCAATCCATAAAGCAAAGAAAAATTTGCAAAAAAAAAAAGTTTAAAAATAATCAAAACAACAAGATGTTGCACGACTACTTGTACATGTAACCAACTAAGATGGGGAATACACGTGCCTTCTTGTGCCTAGTATTGCAACAGATTTTGAAGCATGCATCTTTGCATGGCTTCTCGCATGTCTAGTTGCATGCATCTTGTTGCATGAAAAGTAGCACTGTCTAAATGTAACTTGATTATTATTTTCATGCAAAGAATATTTTCTTAAATTAAATAAACAATAGCCATTATCAACTTTTATTGGAGACATTTTTTCTAATTTTTATGCTGTTTTCTAATCAGAGAATATTAAACAACATAGCTATTCCAGGGCTTAACACAGGCTACTCACATTGTGATTGAATTAGCCAATAGATCTTCAAGGTGAAACATGAAACTATGGGACAAAGTATTCTTCAGATTGTAAAATACAGCTTTAATATGCAGTATGCTTACTTTTATGCCATTGTCAATATATTTATTATAAAAAATTGCTTTTTTTCTGTAAGAAAATTGAGGTTGCATTCTTGAAATTTATGCTGATTATTACTGATTATTATTATTTATGCTGATTATTGATATAAAAATTTAAACCGATGAATATCATCTTACAAAAAAATAAAATGTTTAATGAATTTTCTATTATTGCTTTATAGAAATCTAGCATAAATACAAGTATTTTTGCATCTGTATATTTCTGAAATTATGGAAGTTGAAACTACATTAACCGAGAATCTATAATATAGCCATTTCCTGACTTATACAAATAACTGGAACAGAAGTTTTTTTTACATAAGTTAGATTTTGTCTAAGTTGGAAAAATAATTTTTTAACAAAAATTCTGAATTTCAAACTCTCTTAAAACTCCTGAAGCTAGGTGGATTACAATGATTGCATTTATACAATGTTATAGTGCGATACTATTAAGTATCAAAAAAATCAAAAAATGAACATTAATTGCAATAAATAAATGCTAAATATTCATAAAAAGGCATTTCAAATCACATACATAGCTATATAATACAATATGAGTTCATAGTAGACACTTGATTTTTTACTATGAAATCAGGAAATCAAAATGGCAGGCCAAGAGGAGAAGTAGCCTGCCATCTGTCTATATGGTTTTACCAGCAATTACAAATAAATAACTTTCATTTCTGGATTATGCCTAAAGCAGTATAAACCAGTAGTTCATCTATATAAAAATTCGTTCTACTTATAATGAAGAATAAAAATTTTTTAACATTTATATTACATAAATAATTTATTTATTATTTACAATATGCTTTATTTTAAAAGCTGTTTCATTTATTTAGTTAAATAAATCATTGTTTAATCATAAAATGTCAATTTTTTTGAGTTTTATTTAATTTTATTATGATAAAATTTTATTGTTAAAAACAGAACTCATTTTAACATTATGTCTATGGAAACTGATTCTTGGTTAACAAGTTCTTATTTTATGAGTGCACTCTAGGAATGAATTAACTTGCAAAGTTGAGAACTACTTATAGATGTTTATGCTTTATATCTGAAAAAAATAAATAGAAAAGTTAGACAGAATATTTTATGTAGAGTCAAATTTATTTAAATTAAGTATTACTTAAGTCAGGAAGATGCTTATTAAAATCTCATTTAAAATTTGTGACTAATAGCTTATTTTATTGGAAAAGATAACTCTTCTTTCCTATAAAAATTGCAAAACTAGATGAGCAATTACAGTAGACAAGCATACAATATAATACAATATAACAGATTATTTTTTATAAAAAAGAATATAACTTTTGTTTGTTTTAGTTTTGCTGGTTTTGGTTCTTTATCATTTTGAAAAAAAACCTGCTTCTTAAGATTTAAATACTTACTCTGAAAATGCAAGGTATGTCTTTCTTGTTAGCATGAATAACATCTGATTCTAATACAGAACTAACAGAAAAATCTTCATCTCTAAATAAATCAATTATAATTTAAGTGAAATATTGAAAATTCAATCATTTATATCCATGAATTAAAATAACTTTTACCTCATATCTAAAACTTGAGAAACTGATACATAAGGTTGAGCATTTTTGTCTTGTGCTAAGTCATATAAAAATAATTTAAAATCACAAACAACAACAAATTGACGCATCCATCCTTTCTTGACACCACCAGGTTTTGGCACCTAGAAAATTATAATTATAAAAAGTTTTCATTAATAAGAAGATTTTTTTATTCTATGTAAGTATTGATATGCAAGAGCTTGTCTACAACTAGTATATAATTATAGTTAAAATATTTTAAATAAATGATATTTAATAGCATAGAATTTATATTTATTTAAATTAAAAAGTTACCTTAACATAACCTTCATATGCAGTACCAATACCTCTTGTTGGATCAATTCCAACAGGTCGTTTGGCTATAATAAAAGTTTTATTTATTTATTAATTTAATTTTTATGTTAAATTATTGATATATTTCTTAAATAATGAAAATTACTTTGATCTGCTGGAACTGGACAAACAGCAGGTACTTTGTCTTGACATGAAACATGACAAGCAAATCCACACACTAAAATATTCAAAACAATAAGCTATTTTAGATAAAAATGTATTTTAATAAATTTCTCAAAACAATAAATTTGTTTTAATTTTTATGCAGTAGAAATTACTCATAACATAGTTTTATTTTCACTGACAATTTTTTAAGCATGCAATGACTAAATTTTTCAAGACAACTGATTTCTAAATAAAATTTAAAAATAAGATGCAATCATAAAATAAATAAAGATTTCCAGTTACATTCATTCAGATATGTGATTCTTTTTTATAATACAAAATAATTTGCTTTACATTTATAAAACGCAAAATCTAATGGCTAATACTCTGAGCAGAGCCGCTGAGAGAAATTTTCGGGTCCATGATAAGTGTGGTCCGAGCCCCACTTAAAAAATATTCGATACATTACATACCATCCTGGATGAACTGCTCAACATTGGAAAAACGAAGCTAGCTGAAACTTTGTAATTTCGGCCAACAACATAGTGGAGGCAATGTAAATTTGATGATATAGCAAAATGATTGTTAGGATCTGGTCATCACACTTATTAACATAAATGGGATATGTCTGGCCACCAAAACAAAGTCAATTTGTTATATCATTGAATTTGTTGGCCGAAATTACAAAATTTCGGCCATCTTCATTTTTCTAGCATTGAATAATCCACCTAGTTTTACCATGCATGGCCTATACTATACAGTTACATACTTTACAATCACAAAACTTTTGTCTATCAAAATACTCTTATACAGTAGAAGCCGCTTATTGTAATCGCAGATATTGTTATCAAATATTTAATGTTATCAAAATTTATGGTTGCAAATCATCCATATTAAAATGCATTATGAAAACTCTGTTTATAGTAATCAGAATTTCGGTTATTGTCATCAAAATCGATACACTGCTATAAAATACCGTATTTAAAACTAAAAAAATATTGCAGATAATACTAAAATATTGGTTAAATCTATTAAAATAAACAACAGTATTTGTTAATCGTTGATTTATTGTTTCGTTTTCACCAAAATTTAGGCAAAAAATGAGAAAATATGAAGATAAAACACTTGTTCTCCATTTAAAATAATGCAGATTCGACTTAAGTGAAAAAATCTGATTTGTGTACATTTTTTAATTAATAAATATTAGATCGTCTAAGTTGTGTACCTTTTTTAATTAATAAATATTAGATCGATATAAGTTTTTGATTTAATAAGTTCATACAGACAAATATGACTGCTTTTCGAAACTTCGCGGTGCCTTTAGGTGGTTTCACCGCACGTCACACCTTTACAAATGGTGCGGTGTTACTGTTGCTAGATCTGGTGATTTTTAATGTTTTTTTTATGATGAAATATATAATTTAGAATTGCTGATATAGTGATTTAGGGACTTTATAACTGTCTTTATTGAAAAAAATTAAAAATTATTTTTGATATAATAATTTTAACTTACTATTGCTCCAGTACTTCGTGATTTTCCGTAAACTGGAATTGGCAACATTAACTATAAATGTAACTGTTCACTTCACTTTTTGGCTTAATTGATTACATAAAATAAAGTTCAACAAGTGTTCTTCGATCCATTATAGAGTTATTATTATTATTATCATTATCTTTTAATCTAATTTTCATTTTTTTTCCATTTTATATAGCTCCGCATCTATCATTTTCCCATATCCATAGTTCCGATGAAAATATTGATTCGAGGTTATACTATATATAACAGTATAAGTACAATACATACTGTATAATAATAAAAGAAATCGAAAACTGTACTTTTTTGACATGACTGCTTAATGTTATCAGTTGGTTATTGTTATCAAAATAGATCAGTCCTGGCTTCTACGGTATATAAAATAGTTTATTTTGGCACGATTGCTTTGAGTGGTAGACAGTATATTCTGGCGGAGGCCTGTGAACTATTGGACACATTATATGACAAATTGGGACCCGATGGTCAGGCCCTTTTCAATGCCAGGCCTGTGCAAAAGTCTCAGATGTCACCCCCTCTTGGCGGCCCTGACTTTGAGTCAGCAGTTCTTAACCAGTGTACCACTGGTTGAGATCACTGATGTAGAGTAATTAGCCATTAGATGTTTGGTAGTATGTGGAGCTCTTTCAGTGAAGCACTCTTACCTTTGACTTTTTCATTCACTCACCACCTGTGAATAGTTAAGATGAAGCTCTCTGAGAAAAGAATGACTCTCTAGTATTAAATATGGTATATGAAAGTGGTACAAGGATTAACTTTGTATATATAAGAACTAATGATAAATTTATGTATTGCAATCATAAATATGTATTTCCAGTCTACTATAGTGTTTAATAATAAATATTTAAGTTGCTAGAGTTGGAATGAATGTTCATGTGGACTTTATTAACAACCATAATGTGTATAAGTCAAAACAGCACTACTAGCAAGCATAAACAAGTTTATTACTTGCTTATTACAAGCATAAACTTGTTTATGCTTGCTAGTAGTGCTGTTTTGACTTATATTTGGTTTTAAGCAAATAGTTTTCTCCAAGATGTTATAAACCATAATGTGTTTGTCACTACCCATTGCTATCATTCAACATCAGTCAGATACACTGTATGTGTGGTTTGCTGTCTTGACCAGAGCCAGCATTTGCTGCATTTAACTAGTGTGTGATTAATATTAACCTGTTCCACTCCACCGCCTGGTCTCCCAAGACAAACGCGCTCCATCTTGCGCTCCATTGCCTGGTCTCCCAAGACAAAATTTAAAGCTTAATAACTTCGTAATTTTTGCGTAAATCGAGAAAAAATGGTCAAAATCTGAAATTCTATCATTTTCTTCATATTTCTGTCGTATTCCTCTAAAATTTGATTTTACGTTGATATTTTAATAAATTTTAAATTAAGCCTTTAATTTGAACCCAATCCGAACCAGTTAACACATTTGTGATCTTTGCACCCCCAAAAATTCAAGAACAGTTTGTCTGAATTTGTCCGACTTGCTCTATCATGTTCCACATTTCCTTCTTAGTTTATCCGTACTTCTTTTTTACAGATATCTTGGTCCAATAAATTATAATTTAGGAAAGTTTGGCCCCTTGTAAATAATATGATTTTGCTGTTTTTCCACACAAAATTCGATAAATTAGTTTTATTTAAAAATATATAAATTTCTATTTATCAGAGAAGCAAAGCAAACAATACCACGCTTGACGATCGATACGAGAATCGGTGTCCTAGATTGTGGCAGGAAATATTTAACGGTTTTCCAAATCAGCTGATTGTTTGTTTACATTAGTTATATTTAAAAAATAACACAAAAATTTAAACAGTAAAGTAATTTTTGTGTTATCTGCAGTCGAAACAAGTAACTAGTACACCAGGGGTGCATAATTACTGTCAAACAACGTCCATCCAAGGTCAATTGTTGACCTCAAGGCCATCGGACTGTATACATTTTTGAAGAAGGGGTGATCGGTGAAAAGACCTCCCCTTTGTTTGAAAATGCTATTATTATTATATTTTAACTATTTTTTGAAAAATTAATGACTTAGAATGACGAAATACAGAGAAATAATTCACCATCCGCCATTTTTAAAAGGCTCTGAGACTAATCTTGAGTAAAAAACGTATAAAAACGATAATTTATCAAAAATCAGTGCTAAATCTGGCATACAGATGGCAGGATGATAGCTACGTATACAAATTACAGCAATATTTATTAAAATAACAAAATTTTCAACAAAGTCGACATTCTCATATGTACTAATACTTCTTATAAAATAAAAAGTATTAATCCGGCATTATTTTAAGAAAATAGGAACAAAAATGGCTAATAAACAATTATTTTAAACATTTGTGTAGTGGAATACCGTATTTCATCCGCGAGAGGGATAATATGATTGTTTGTTTACACAAGGTCAGGACGAGGTTTTGGATTACACTCAGCAGATCAAATAACAATATAAATTGCCTTCGTTATTGGAAAAGTTTTAAAGAATTATGAAGTAATTGGTATCATTAGATATGGAATATCATCAAGAATGTAAATATATAAAAATTTTTTTTATCTGATGCTGAAATCATGAATAAATTAAAAAAATTATATATTGTTTACATATGCTAATTAGGCCTAATTGCTTTCGCATTTTTTTTCTCTTATTCTTTTGATTCTTCAAGATCGGAAGAGCGTCGTGTAGGGAAAGATATATTGTTTACATATGCAAATTAGGCCTAATTGCTTTCGTATTTTTTTCTTTTTTTCTTTTGGTCCTTAATCCAAAATTAAAAAACTATATCAGGACACAGTATATGGACAACAAAATCCAGGTCCTTAATCTAAAATTAAAAGACACGATATCAGGACCACAGTATATGGACAACAAAATCCAATTTTTGTGCCAAAAAATTAAAAAGTAAAAAAGTTATAGCAAAATATCAAACATTAAATAATTAAAATGTAAAAAAGTTATGGCAAAATATCAAATAATAAATATCATATTTCATATGACCTTGGAACATAAAAGCACGTATTGTTTTTAAATTGAGGAGTGAAAAGAGTTAATGTATAAATTAAATATTGATTTATGAAATCATTATTTTTTATTTTCATATGAAATAATTCTTCCTTATTTTGATCTTCAAAATAAAAGTGGCTAAGACAAATTAAGTGGAAACCTGAAGACAGTACACAGGAAAAAGAATCAAAACAGAAAGCAGAAGTTCATAAGTTAGAAGAAATCAAGCACAAAATTGAAGACAGTATACAAGAAAAAGAATCACAACAAAGAATGGAAGTACATAGTACTAGTCAGGCCTGGTACTAGTAGTAATGCTTTTGAGAAGAAAAATATACTGACTCTTATTTGCAATTTAGATTTACTTGGAATGCAGATGAAATTGAACTAAACTTCAGTGTGTAATTTGTTCCAAATTATTATTCAATCACTGCATGAAATCTTCTCTTCTTAAAAGATATCTTGAATCAAAACAAATATTTACAGAATAAATTTATTGATTTTTTCAAAACAAAATTAATTGGGCTAAAAACAATAAAATATTCTTGAAATCTTTTGGTACTATAAGTAAAAAGCTTTGGAAGCTTCTTATCTTGTTAGCTTAATAATTGAGTTGCCCAGTGGAAAAGAGGCACATTCCACAAATCTGCTGATTTAGAGTTTTTGTTATGGTTAAGTAGATCCTGCCATCTAGCATCAATTCCAATAACTATTTGCATGGTGGCATGTGCCTATTCTTTAACAAGGAGAATAATAAAATCTCTAGATTTTGAATGCCACTTCTTCATTTGCACAAATTTCCTGTCCTATTGCTTAAAAACACTTAATATTAGGAATATTTCAACTAATATTTAATAAGATATCCAATGCATCATCTAATTCAAAATCCTGGTTAAAAAATTAGAACATAATGTTAAAAACAACTTTCAGGAATTCCTTGTTTCTGTAAAATAGTTGTCCTGTGGCATGTGCATCTATTCCACTGAGCAACTCAATTGCTAAACCTGGTAATCTTCACTCTATTGGGAAAAACTGATATTACCAGCTACTAAAGATATTGTTTTGTCACTATGAGAAAACAGCTGCCAAACTTGATCATATTCCATTATCAAATGACAGCATATGCTGATGCATTCATGAAATGACATATTCCATAAAAAAGTTACTTGTTCAAAAGGTGAAAGACAATATTTTGCACTCAGTTAGATGAGAGTACAGATATAACAAACTTTGCTCAATTATTAGTATATATTCAATTTGTATCAGAAATTACAATTAATGAAGAATTTTTATTTTGAGAATCTCTTCCTAGTAAAACAACAGTAAACAAAATATTTAAAAAAATGGATAATTTTATGATAGCATGATATTCATTGGAAGAAATGCATTGGGCATATGTACTAATGGGACTTTAACAGGAAAGCACAGTGATGTTACTATAATAAAGAAAGTCGCTCCTGAAGCTATGTTTACTCATTGTAATATCCATTGTAAAGCCTTGGTAGCAAAAGTAATCTTTGAAGAACTAAAAACTATTTCAGATCAAATTGTCAAGATTGCCAATTTGCCAATTTCATTAAAGCCCTTGCATTAATTTCAATAATGTTTACAATTTTATATCAAGAGATTGTAAGTGACTACAAAATTTTTTTGGATACTGAAATTCATTGATTATCCAGAGGCAAGGTATCAAATCATATTTTTAAACTTTAAGCAGAAGTGAAAGTTTTCCTTTGCTATTCAAAATGTGAATTAACAAATTGTTTCTTTGATGAATAGTAGTTGGCTAGATTAGCATATTTAGCTATATTTTTGGAAGGCTGAATGATCTGAATATAAGTTTACAAGGACCAAACATAAATGTTTTGTTACAGACAAAGTAAATTCAGCTATTAAAAAAACAGAGTTAATTATTAAAGAATTGGATGAAAATATGTTGAGCTTTCTACCAATTTTAGAAAATTTTCTTGGAGAAAATAATTTAATACTAAAAGATGAATTAACATCAAATATAAAAAGTCATCATTTCAATTGATAAATAATTTTAAATTGTACTTCCCAGAAGACTGAAAAATAAAATTGAATCAGGAATCCATTTTCTTCAGATATTGTAGCAATATTCAAATACTTTTCTTCTGAAGGAAAAGAACAACTCATTGATATTTCATGTGACAGAAATTTAATGGATCTTTTTAAAAACAACTCTAGCTAAATTCTAATCCAACAAAAGAAAGATTTTAAAGACTTTTTAAACCAATCTTTCAAGGGAAATATCCAAATACAACTTAATACTGCCAAATTAATTTTTAAAAATTTTTTAATTCTTTCAAATTTTTAAAATTTCCATTAAAAAATATATCAAGGAATTTAATTTGGCAAATTAGGTTTGATTTTAAAGATATTTCAGAGAGAGCAATTATATTTTTCATGCCATTTTTGTTTGATATACTTATGTAAAGCAGAATTTTCTTCAATGTACTGAACTTGTGTTGTACTGAAATTTTTTAAATTTTGGCTTTGGTGGTATGCATTTATGAAAAAGTTGAGGATTTCTGCTCTAGGTTGTTATAAAATATCTGAATCAAGGAAATATTTATATCAATTTTATTCCTAAATTAATTTAATCAATCAGGAAAAATTCAGAAATAATTGAATAAAAACAACTTTCTTATCCAACAGATAGCATCTTAACATCAGTCATTACCAAATGTTGGTACTGTACAATCATTTATGCAGTATTTATAAGTTTTATATTTTTAATAATAGTATCTATCATCATTTATAATTTTAAAAATAATTTTTCCAATTAAAAATAGTAATTTTGCTAGAAAAATTTTATTGTTTCCCATTCATTAGAAAATATTTTATTAGTTATTTTCTTGTAACAGTCTTCATTATGAATGCATATTTTATTTCTATACTGTATTTTAGTAAAATATTTATCATCAAATACATTATATCAGTAAAATATATTTATCATCAATAGATCATAAGCAGAGTTTTTTGCATATATTGATTATTAGGTGGCTTCTCATTATATATTTTTTATATCTATGTTTTCACCAATGAAACGATAGCTAATAACATAATAAAATCACTATTATTTAAAATTAGAATTAAAAATTTGAAATAAAAAAAAAATCATCAGGATCACATTCTAAACTTAAAAAAATATACAGGCTTTTATAACTTCTTCAATATTAAAATTATTTAATTGCAGATATATTACCCATTAAACATCAAGGAGAATATGACACATCATTGAACTTTCTGTATCTGTCAATCATGAAGATAATGTTTATGGTTCTATTAGGTTATATTTATTTATTTTTTTAAGAAAATCAGATAGTGCTTTAGCAGCTGATGAATTAAAATTAATGGTCTTACATTTTACACCACATTTATTAATCAAATTAATTTTGGCCTCTTTTGCCATGGGTAATTATGAGTGGTTTGTAATTTCCAAATAAATAATCTTTCTCAAGCTAATTCTTAATTTTTGACAGCTATTTTCAAAGTTATTATTAGTATGTAAGAATAAAATTTTATTTTCAATATGAAAATTAGTTCATTTAAAAATATTTCATATATAGAGAAGTACTCCTGAATTCAGATAGTAGAATTCAGAATTAACTATCCTGTTTTCCAGACTAGAGAACTAGGGATACAACTCCATGGGGTTGATAGCCTATGCTGCAGGAATAGTGCCCTTAGTAAAGAGACATTATCATAATAGCCAGAAGTTAAGAGCCAAATGAAATGATACTTGGGATCATCTGGAATCCCAAAGTGGACAGCCCCCTAACCACACTATACCACTGTCGGCTGAACATAGACATAATGAACATTTATCTAATTTTCAAAACTCAAAAATTAATAACCAGTGTGTTAAATATGGTATAAGTTTTGACTTGGATAATAGATAAAGAGTAAGGAAATGAAAAATAAGAGATAAGCCAAGAGATAAGAGAAAATAAGAGATAAGATAAGCCATATAATGTGGAATATTAATAAACAAGTGAAAGGATATGAATAAGAGTTTATAAATAATATCACTAAGCTAATAGTTATATTTAGATATTAGGCTGGATATCTGTGTAAATGAGACATCTTAAAAAAGTATATGTTGAATGTTTGAAAAATGACATATGTGGTCTCGGGTGGTAGATATTGTATAAGCAAAAACTATTGTGGATGTATTATTCAAGAGAGAATAAAAAAGCATATGCTGTAGTACAAGTGTATGAATGATAAAATAATGTAGGTGAAAAGAGGCAAAGGTTGCAGAGGAAGTTTCTGATTTCTGAACATGCTTCTGTAGATAAAACATAAAGAATAAAAAAGATAAATTATGATGCGAACTGAATGATGTGTTGACTTAATGTTATGCAACAAGAAATTGTGGCAGGTGATTTAATAGTATAGATCAGTGGTTCTCAACCACTATGTTGCAGCACACTAGTGTGCCGCCAAACCCTTGACTGTGTGCCGCAAAAAATTAAGAATGAATTGTATGTATGAATTGTATGAATCATATATATTAATAGTGAAATGTGTTTGGCTGGATAACCTTTTTTTTGTACTGTGTTAGAAAAATTTAATCCTCGAATTTCTGCAATAGTCAAAATTTTTTGTCGTTATTCATAATTTAAAATTAAGGAATAAAAATTAAATTAAAATTATAGTTTCTCCAAAAAGACAAAATCTGCAGATGGCACTATAATTTAATAATTTAATGTTCCCATGTGCGAGTATGTCTGTAATCTGAATGTAATAAATAAGAATAAGTACAATAATCTGTTAATAAAAATTTGTTGTTAAATCTATATTATTATTTAAAATATTTAAGTGTGCTGCCAAATTTTAAAATATTAAAATGTGTTCCTCAACAGAAAAAGGTTGAGAACCACTAGTATAAATGTAGTAAAAGTGGAAATTCTGAACTGAGGTGAAAGGTGTATAAAACAAAAATACATGAAAGGTACAGTACAATGAATAATTGCATTTGCAATGTGGAAAATTTTGGATACACTTTAAGAAGTTAGAAGTGTGTAATGAATGCTATTGTGAGAGAGAAAGTTAGTGAAGCAAAACAGGTAAGAAGAAGAATAGCTATTAATTTCACTAACAAAGAGCATGGTGGAAAAATTAAGTGGCACTTACTGTGTCAGAAAGACACTGAAACTGATATATAGATTTGAGATCTTAGTATTGTGTTAAACACAGAAATTATTTGAATGTAATAGAAATGAAATACAGGAGGAGTATGTTTGGAATAATGTGGTATGATTATGATTCAAATGACAAAGTATAAAAATAGTGTAGAGTGAAAAGGGTTGTGATTGATGCAATCTGTAAGCAACTTTGAAATGGTTTGGTTATGTAAAATGAATAAATGAAAAATGATTGATGTAGCAACTGTGCACTGAAAAAGTGGATAGTAAACATAGAAGATAGAATCCGAAGAATGATTAGAGAAGTGAATGAGTTTCTGAGGAAATATGGGTTTGAAAGTATGAAGAGGAGGCATGACAAAGATAGGGATGTGTGGTGATATTTATTAGTGATGTGTGAGTTTATTTTCTGCCTTTTCTTTGAGTATTGCCCAATTTCTTAGGAAGATATGAGCATGGTTTTGTTATTGTGGCAGATATTAAATTTCCAACATCATTTCAATTATTTAAATATTTATTAAATATCTACATTACACTGAATATAAATTATTATATATTTTATTAATATGCTTTTACCTTCACATACAGCTCCTTGTCTTATTATTCCAACCATCAATGAAGTGCAATGATTACATTTCAAAGGTGCAACAAATGTACGAACTAGAAATTGATGAGCTTTAGGCTATAAAATAATAAATTACAAAAAATTATTCCATACTTTAATTATAAAATTACAAAAAGAAAACAAAATTGTTATAAATGCATAATTTCATCCCACTTCTTATTAAATGTAAATAATTCAGCACAATTTCAAAAGTGGAAAATACAGTATATTTTACTAAACTTGAAGATCTTTCAGCTTTATTAAGCCATCTTCAGTAAATCATAAATAACGTACAGGTAGGCCTCGATTAGTGCAAATAATTGGTTCCACGAATTTCTCGCACTAATCGAATTCGCACTAATCGAAGTATTAACTCTATGGAAAATATGGTAATTGGTTCTTGCTTTGTGAGATTC
>AYEL01068243.1:0-33992 GCA_000484575.1 Olivierus martensii
ACGTAGTAAAAAACTTACAATGTACTGTAAAAACTTTTATGATTCTAACTTTATTTACATACGCTATCTACATTTTCGAAAAAAAATTTGTTATTTTTCCTTGTTTTACTTTTTCATTGTGTTATTTAAATAAGTCAGCTTCAATTATAGACAAATAATTTAAATTTTTTTCTTCATTCTCAATTAAAATATATATTAAATTATTTTATTACAGTTCGCTGGTCTCCACAGTATAGATAATCTTGACTTTTTATACTGTCGATTTATAACCATTCATACTTACAATATTGATGTAACTGTGTGAAAAAGTTAACTCTGACCTATCCTATTATTAATTTATTATACTCTTTATTATTATTTCTTATTATTTTCATTATTATTTAAAGTATTATGTTTAGTTTAAGAGTTAAATCACATTTCATGTCCTCCATCTCATCAGTTAGAAATTACGAGTTATAGACTGAAAATCCATCTCCCGACAAACTCTTTCAGCTTGTGACATCATCTACTCTAAATCATTTCCACTGATATGATTTGAGAATAAAAGAATGATCTTGTATCAGTGTTTTATATTACCTACATAATTAATTATAAAGAGGATGACATGAAATGATTATCCTGTAAACTAAGAAACTTGAACTTGTTGCATGACTTCTATGCAAATGAGACAAGCTTGGGACTGTGAAAGTCACTATTATAAAAATGTGTGCTAAATGACACAAGGAGGTGTTTTTTATTGCACTGAGCTGATTTGTGACTTTTGACTTTCTTGTAAGATCGACAGTTGCTTGAGTTTGTATCAGAGAATGGAGATAGTAGATTTAATTATTATTTAAGGTTATATTTAGTCTTTTGGAACTTTAGATTTTTGATTAAATAAGTTTTATTGTTAACTTGCTTTATGCTTTATTACTGTCTAAATAAAACTTTATTTAACACTTTTTTGTAGGTGTTTGAGTTATTTATTATTATTTAACTTAACTTTTGGGAATTTATTCAGTTTATTAGTATTAGTTTCTAACATCTTTTTCGTTATTTATTTCTAACACTTGTTTGATACTTCTAACAACAATAAGTAGTTCGGTTGTTTGTTCTGTTGTGCAGATTTTAGTTAGAGTTAGATATTTATTTGCAGAATTTATTTATTTTTGGAAATAGAAAAAAAACCTGAGTTCAGGCCAACTCTGAATTTGCAGAATCATAAAAGCTGTTAGGTTTAGATTATTGTTAATTTTGAATATTGCTATTTTGCAACTGGTAAACTCTATGATTGGTCAATACAATTCACATGCATACAGTCCAAATGCAATAGTCTGATATACAGAAAACATCTTTTTTGTAACTGGTTCTTATTTTTGTTTTCTTTAAGTTTATTACAATAAAGTGTAGTGTAATAATAAATATTGGTAATGAGAAATCTGTAAATTTTGAGCCTTTTCAGTTTTCTTCAGGATTCAGATTGAACCCAGTTGTAAATCAAGGACTATCTATATATTCTTTATTGAAGTAATTGATAGAATCTTGTAATTGAGTCCTTAAAATAAATGTCCAAATATAAGATGTTGAATTTTGAGAAATCTCTATTATCTGAAAATACTATACTGATACCTTAAGTAACAAAATAGTTTTATAATTTGTTTACTTCTAGATTATTTTGCTACCATAGTTTTAAAAATTGCTGTACAATTTTTTAATTCTTCAGATCTTTGAAAATAAAATACAGTGAAACCCCGATTTTGAAACTTTTCGGGGACCGGCCCGAAAAGTCGAGGAAGAATTATATAAATATAATATAAAATACAAATCAATCTTTTTATCTTAACTCTATAAAATTATAAATTTTCTAAGTGCATAAATCTATTAAATTAAAATTTAATTTATAATTTCACAAAGTAACATAATGACAATGCATTTACAATTAGTTTTAAAATATATAGTTTTGTTTGATTAATTATATATTTATAGCTAAAATAATTTGTATTCTATAATGATTTTTCTGTTATATTTTCTAATGATGAACATTTAAGTTAAATAATAATATAAGAAGGTTGGAAAATTTTATTTTAAAAGCTTAAAACAATTCCAATGTTTATTATGAATCTCTGCTTATAAAAATGTCTTAATATAAATAAAATTTATAAAAAATATTTTAAAAAATTTAAAATTTTCAACAATTTATTGAAGATGTTTAGAATTATTAATGTCTGAAAGTTTGCTACCTTCCAATGATACAATTTTTATTTCTAAAACTTAGGTAGGATATGAAAAAACTTTATTACAGTTAGTATATAAAAACAGAAACATTTTTGACCCACATCAGCTGTACATATACTACATATGGCTTAATAACATTAATAATTAAACAGAAAATCGAATAGAATAACATATGAATTATTTAGATTTGATTAAAAAAAATAATAAATGTTTGTCTTATTGTCTACATTGCATATACATCATAATCAAGAGTAGCAAAGCTTAGAGGATGACAGTCACTAAATTTACTCTGTACTAATAATATATACAGTGAAATCCCGATTTTGAACAGATATTCTCCAAGAAGAACTCAGTCAGCTCAAACATCAGACTGAAAATCTACATCAGATTGTTCAAATGAATAAATTATAAATTAAAATATTGTTTAATTATTAAATGTACAGTATTTATTATATTTCAGTTAGACAGATAATTTTTAGGATTGTTATATAAACAAATTGCAAATCAGTCATTAATGTAGCTTGCAATATATCCTATTTTTGAAGCATATTTTTTATACTCGTATCTGTAATTCTGTTTTTGGCTAAGACAAAAATATTTAAATTTTTCTCACAATATTCACATGACAAGTAAATGAAATTTACTTGAAATTCAAGTCAAAAAATATTATATACTTTAAAATTGCACTTGTAGTAATCATTAAAAATTTATACTTGCTTATAGATCAAATTCTAAAAGTTAAAATTGATCTTCATAAATAAAAATAAATTTTTAGTAATTGGTAATAGTAGAGTAATACTATTTTAAAATGCTTATATAATCATTCAAAAATGATTTTATAGAATACAGACTAATAAGTATTTATGAGAAAATAAACTTGCAATGTTTACTTTGAAATAATACATATATCTTCTCATTCTATGCTTATTTTTGTTTTTATTATATCTGTGTTATATTTCAATTATTATTGAAAATGATTAAAACTGGATTATTATATGATTTTAATGAAATTTGTATAATTGGGACCTATTAGAGGACCAAGTTTATTGAAAATGATTAATAATAATAATAATAATAATACAGTTTTAATGTAATAAAATAAATAATGTTTATAAGCAGTGAAATGCACTAGCCAGTCTGTTTGCTTTCCTGTTTTCTCTCAATTTTTAGGGAAAGTACAATTGGCTAAAAATAAATAATAATAATAGATATAGGATGTAAAATCAGAGTAACAGAAAATTTTACATAACTGATTCATTGATCTTTACTATGTTGTTGTTATATTGAAACTGTTATAAATATATAATATATTGGTAAAGTATATAAATAGTTAAGTTAAAAATGTTTAAAATATTTTACTAATAAAATATATAAAAATATTTTACATTAAACTTATTCATCAAAAGCAAGAGTTTTGTTTAAAATTTAAATTCAAAATTAAACACATAACTTATAACAAAGAGAACTTTGTTCAAATTCAATGTTAATTATTAGCAACCAGTATGGTTTATTGAGAATTATCAAAATTAAGATTTACCTAGATGCTGAGAATTATTTTCAGTTGTAAAATTTCATTCAACAGGTCTTGGCATAACATGTAAGAATTATAATTAAAATCATGTCAATATAATCTGATATCAGAGATTGTAAAGAAAAGTATTGTTGATGAATTTTTTAATCTGAGAAATACTAAAGCTAAAATCTTATTTAAATCTAAATGCTATTTTTCAGATTTAGTTCTTACCAAATTAAAATATCTAACTATGAATCATAATTTAATATTAGATGAAAATTCAAGAAATATTTAAATCTCAAGAAAAAATTTGTAATTTGTTTTTCAAACTCAATTCATATTGCTACAATGTCATTTGTTAAAATATTTTTCTATTATTATAATTTGTGATTTACAAACAGCTATTTTAAACTAAAGCTGTAGACATTCTGCAACTAATAATAGCAAAAAGACAAACTAAACACTTTGCAGAAATAGATCTTTAGATAGTGTTTCTTTCTGAAATAAAGATCTATTTCTGCAAAGTGCTTAGTTTGTCTTTTAGCTATTTTAAATTTTTATGAGAAAAACTTTCCTCTATGAATATGAAAAATACATGAATTTAAACATTTGTTATATTCTTACTGATAATTTTATTATAAATGATAAAAAAAAAAACATTGAAACATCTTTATTTCAGAAAGGTCGAAAACGTTTCTTTCTGAAATAAAGATCTATTTCTGCAAAGTGCTTAGTTTGTCTTTTAGCTATTTTAAATTTTTATGAGAAAAACTTTCCTCTATGAATATGAAAAATACATGAATTTAAACATTTGTTATATTCTTACTGATAATTTTATTATAAATGATAAAAAAAAAAACATTGAAACATCAATAATTTACTTATGCTAAGTTTGTCCCGTTGTCCTTTGATATTTTTTAGTTGTGACACGAAGAAAAATATAATAAATGATGTTTAATAGTGGAGATCAATTTTAGTTTATTTTAAACTTTTATAAATACACCTCAAGTTATAAACATAATTTGTAAGTAAATTTTCTTTGTAACTTTAATACTACTGTTATTTTACTTCCAAAAGTACTGAAATAACTATTATATTTTGTAATATATTTAACATTTGGACCAATTAGAAGTTTCTTATTTCACAAATTTGAATAAAATTTCCAATTATAAAGTGAGAAGTTTTTTTTGATATAATTGCTGCCATCTTGACATAATCCAATAATATGTTAACTAACTGTGTAATTTTATATTATATTGGTTGCTAGAGTATTTTGCTATTATAATGTTTAAAATTTTAAAATTTTTTAAATTTCCTGAAATTTGAAAGTGAAATTTCATGATTGTAAGTATAAGTGTTTATAACTCGAGGAATGCATGTAATGGAATTTTTATTGAAATGTTTTGAGAATAAACTTATTGTAATTAGATAAAAAAAAATATAAATAATTAACCATAGAATTTAATAAATTTTATTAATAATTTAAATTTGCTATCTAGTACAGTCAGCATATTTTAGTATTTTTAAGCAAGATAATTTATTAATATTTTGTACATTTTTATAAAAAATATATAAATATAATTTTTTATAAATTATTAAATTAAATTAATAAAAAATATATAAATAAAAAATATAATATATTATTTTTAATTAATTAATTATTAATAATAATATATCTAATGTAAAATGAAATATAAATTGATATTTGGCACATGCTTGATAATTAATAATAATAAAATTTCATTTAATCATGTTAACTATTTAAATTATTTATTAATAATATATTAAAGAGTTAAGCTTTAATAATGTATATAACTTTGAAACATCAATATTTATATTTTTTTTTTGGTTTTGTTTATTTTCCAGATTATTTTTTTATTATATAAAAAAGTATGTAACTATATCAAATATTTGTGATGCATTATATGAATAATTCAGTTGTTTCTTTTTAGTGGAGTAAAAAAAATATTCCATCACATTTCTTTCTGATTGTTAAAGAATTAATATTTTTCTGCCTAGAATATCTATACAGAATCTTCAGGTCCAGCATCTTTTTCTAGAAATAGGCATTGTATCTTAATATAAAGATTATCTATTGGGTTGTTCGGAAAGTAATTTCGTTTTTTTTCCCACCAGTGTCGTTAGTTGTATTTTTCCTGTCAATTTTATTCTAAGCTATATTATCATTATAAATTTTGACAGCTGACATTTCAAGGTATATTTATAATTCTTTTTAATTCTGTGCAGTTGTTTATTTTATTTTTTTTTTTGGTGTCCTATCAAAAATGGAAAATAAAATGGAGATTTTCGGCATCTTTTAATTTTTTATTACCGAAAAAGTAAGAACGCTGTTCAAGAAAGAAAAAAGTTATGTAAAGTGTAGGTAGAAGATGTGTTAACAAAATGCCAATGCCAAAACTGGGTTTGCAAAATTTCATTCTGACAATTTTGATGTTAAAGATGCACCATGTGCTGGAGGTTGATTGAAGCTGATGATGACAAAAATAAAGGTATTGATTGAAGCAAACTGCTAATAACAGCATGAGAAATTACTGCAAGGTTGAATTTTTTTAATTCAACCATTCAAGACCAGTTGAAACGTTGATATTTAGGTTCTGCATGTTCTCAAAGAAAGATTTACTCTGTTGCGAAGATTGAATTTTTTTTATTCAACCATTCAAGACCAGTTGAAAAGTTGATATTTAGGTTCTGCATGTTCTCAAAGAAAGATTTACTCTGTTGCATCGACATTTGTGATTTGCTGCTCAAAACGTGAAGAAAATGATTCCTTTCTGAAGCAGATGAAAAATGGATTGTTTACAACAAAATTGAATGCAAGTGATCATGGAGCAGAAGAAATGAACCGGCTCAAAGCACTCCGAGACCCCATATTCATCAAAAAAATGATGCTCTTTGTTGGTGGGATTTCAAGGGATTTTTTTTTAGCTACTTCCATACAATTCCACAAGTAATTTGGAAGTGTACTGCCACCAATTGGACAAACTGAGTGATTCCATCATACAGAAGTGGCCAGAATTGATTAACAGAAAAGAATAGTGTTTTATCATAACAAGGCCAAACTTCATATAAGTTTGATGACTTGCCATAAACTGTTACAGCTTGGATGGGATGTGCTACCATACTCACCATATTCGCCATATCTGGCACCCTCCGATTATTACTTATTCCAGTCTTTATAGAATTTTTTAGAGGGCAAAACACAGTTTAAATGAGGATGTCAAAAATCACTTGGTTCAGTTTTAGATCGGAAGATATCAAAAATCACTTGATTCAGTTTTTGACAAGAAAAGATCAGAAATTCTATGAATATGGAATCATACTATTACCAAGAAGATGGCAACATATGTTGGATTAAAATGGTCAATATATAATTAAATAAAATATTTATATACTATAAAAAAAGTTGTTCATTTTCATGAAAAAACGAAATTACTTTCCGAACAACCCAATACGTTCATTTTCATGGAAAAAAAACTAAATTACTTTCCGAATAACCCAATATATTTAAATATTAGTCTTCAACTTATGATGATTCATATTCTAAGCTGACGATGTCATTGATAAATTTTCTGATTTGTCAATGCAATTGACAAAGAATTCGAGTTTCTGACCAATGGTCTGTCTGGTTCTGTATTTTTGTATTTGTTAACTTTATCATGATTAATCTATATACAGGTAGTACTTGAACTTATGATGGAATTTGGTTCAAGCCCAGCCACTGTAAGTTGAAATAACCAATATTTATGAATTGTCACTGCCAACATTTATTATTAAACTCCCCTTTATCATAATAAAATTTAACAAACACAAAAATGTAAGTATCAGATACAAAAAAGGATGCATTTTGTATATCAGATCATTGAATTGCATTGACCAACAATAGCAAATCACATTGCTATTGTATGAATGGTTATAAGTTTAGTACCTTAATAATAATATATATATTTATTATTATAATATGCTAGTAACAAATTATTTAGTATAAATAGTAATTTAAAAATTTATAGTTAATAAACACAATAAAATCATAAATAAGTTAAAAAATAAAGAGTAAAATAAATAAAAATAATAAATCTAAATGTTTGTCATAATGTAAGGCCTATATGTCTTTAATGTACGGTGCTCTTCATTGTGAATTTCTTATTTTTCTTGCACCATTTCCATGCATTATTGATAAATGTTGGGTTTAATTGGTTTATTACATGGCATCCCTTCTTTGTTTCATATATTTTTGTTACTTCTGCTATTTGTTGCTTCTGGTATCTTTCTATTTGTTTTATTATACAAGCATTCTCCCATTGCATGTCTACATGATGATTGACCATTCTTCTGGCCAGTACTGTATTACGTTTGACTTCATTAACATCTTTCTTATGCTCTGCTATTCTTTTACTGATGTTTCTGGCTGTGTAGCTATGTAGTTCTCATACGTACTCATATCATGGTTTTTGATGGGCATCTAGTAGACTCCTGTTTTTCTTACCTATGTATTATCCTGTTTTACCTGTTTTTTTAACATATGTTGAAAGCACTGATAGACTGCAGTGTATATTTATTATTTTAAATGGAACTCAAAAATGCCAAAGATTTTTCAGTTTAATTTGAATAAAGTTTGCATTCCCATGAAAATTTTAGTATTTAGGTATGCTTAGAAAAAATTTTTATTTTATGAATATGTTGGTCACCTAAGTTAAACATATTTTGAAGGAACCAACATAGAGACAACCTAAAGAGGTTTTACTGTACACATCTGACTTCACATTTCCATTTAGCATTCCCAAATATGCTTTCTTCTTCTAGCTGTGGCTGAGAAAAAGTAAACAGAAACCTACAGTGCATTCAGTATCTTTTTTTCTGTTTTTTTCTTTTGTAGGGTAAGTTTGGTGGCTAAATTTTGATTGCCCCTTTCCACTCCATTAGAATACTAAGGGAGCCATCCATTTTGGGCCAAAATTAAATGCGAAATGTAGAAGAAGCAAAGAACTGTTCCAACTCAACCTACGTGATGATGTGTGAGTACCTAATCCTGTATAGAGGAGTATTAATAACCTATTCTATGTTAGGTAGAAGCTTAAAACTATGTTAGTAGAAATTAAGTACTATGTTATTAGAAATTTAGAACTATGAAGTATCATTGAAGTATATTGATAATGTTGCATTCAGTATCAATATACTTCAATGGTAGTTTTCAAAAGGAAATTCACTTTCATTCAATAAAAGTATTTTGAAACAATCTGTATTAATAAGACTTTACAAAATGAATAAGTTAAACATAGATTATTACAATAATTCATTAGAGATTATATATAAGTAATTTGACTATTTGATTTGAGCCCTGAAGTCATAACTCAATGCAATTATAAGTCAGAAATACCTACATTTATTGATACTCACTTCTAATATTTATTGTGGCATAATTTAGTATTGTAGTAAACTTAAGGAATACAAAGCTAAAGAACAATGTAGACACTGTTGGTACATCAAACCACAGCCCATGGACATGTATCTAAACTGATCAATCACAGGAATTACTGATTACATGATGATGATAAATAATGATTTAATCAGATAAATGAAGTTACTACCTTGCTATATGTATTGATGGTCTAATTGATATAACATTGTTTTAGCAGCCCAAAGATTCTGGTTCAGGGCAAGTTTTTCTTTTAAATATAATTAATACAAAATTAAACATAATAATAAACTTTTTTAATAATTATAAGAAATTGACTGATTTAAATTATAATCATGCAATGAATTTCTAAAAAATCATTCGTAATTTCAAACTTATTTACAAGGATTGTTTGAATGCTAATGACTTCATCCAAAAACGAAACAAAACAAAAATACTACATTCTATATAGTATCATTTAATTTATTAATTGAAAAGCTATCTAGCATAAAAAAATATATATTACTTAAGGCTATCAAGAACTGTATTATTATTTAAAAATAATATTTATAATAAAAATCCTCCTCCTATATTAGATTGTAATGCATGTTACAAAAAAAGGATGAAATCCTAGGTTTACAAATTAGTCAATCTTATGATGAGAATTCTACAAAAATATATAGGGTTTTGAATTCCTTGATCTTGGTCAAAAGCTGTCCAGAATTCAGGAATTCAAAAACCCCAAACTTTCATATATTATTTACTTAAAAATTCACTGCAGTTGGTAGTTGCATGCTGCCTACACTGGACTATATTGGTTTAAACTCACATTTTTTATATGAGACATGATTACATGTCCATATTTTATGATTTTCAAGTTACAATGGGTGATTGTTATCTGAACAGTTCATTAACCAAACACTTCACAGAACAAACTGTGGGACTTGCAGACTGAAGGAATGACAAATTGGGATTGGTTAATGAACTGTTCAGATAACAAACACTTCACAGAACAAACTGTGGGACTTGCAGACTGAAGGAATGACAGGTTGGGAGGATGGTCACATGGTAAAGCTGTGGCTTACTATCCTGGAGGTTCCAGGTCGAACTCCTCCAGTTTTTCAGGGGGGGTCCAGGCCCAGCCTGTTGAACCTTATCCTTCAACCATCTGGTTGACCCCATCATGAGAGTTGGCCAGCCTGTGATGAACTCTATCAGTGGCTGCCGCCAGATAAATGAGGATATGGCAGCTTAACTAACCTAATGGAATAACAGGCTTAGGCCTTGCACATTCATGGACTTAAGGGTAAGGATGGGAGAAAAGTAGTTTTTCCCGATTAAAATGAACTCGGAGACAACTTAAAACAAATCAAAGATTTATTAAAGAAGGTAAGGGAGAGATTTTAGAATATTTTGATATTAGAATGCACCCATACCAGAATGAGGTCAATAGGCTTGGGGATCTCTACAAACACAATGCTATTAATCACTTCTGAAAAATCCTGAAGAAAGAGAAAAGCAATTGATATTGGACAGATTGTTTAATGGAAAAAAACATAATAGATGAAAATGCAAGACTATGTATGTATATATTATTCTTATTACATATAAATAAACATAGTAGGAAATTATATAATTTTTTATTTATTCATTTTTTTTGGTCTCCAGAATGAATTAATCAAATTCCCATAAAAAAAACCTATGGTAAATCGATGATCAGTTAATGAGCATTGTCTTTGAATGGATTATGTTCATTAACCGATCACTCACTGTACCTTAAATATTTCAGCTAAAAATAAAAATTACAATCTATGCCTTAAGAGAATTGATGCCTTTAGTCTTTTTAATTTTCTTCTTTGTGCAAAATTTATTGTTGTTGTCTTTTTCACCAATATGTACAGCATTTAAGACTACTTGAATTATTTCTGATATATTATCACTATATTTCCCAACAGCTAAAAAGATTATATCGGAAGTATAGAAACCTTTCCAATTGACTTCAATGAGATCATCCATAAGATTCCAAATCAAGAAAGTATTTATCTGCAACTTGTAGAAACTTAATTCACAAAAGAATGATAAATATCACCTTTGCTTTAACATGTTGTCAATTCATCAACAAATGGATGAACAATTTCATGCCTATTTAAGTAATTTGCTTAAAAAAAAAAAAAGAGTCAAATGTTCTTTCAATATGAAGATCCTCATCATTAACTGAAAAACTGTTTTATTTGACTGATCAAATCAATCATATAACTATTCTTAGTGAAACAGATATTCCCAATAACATTCTAAAGATCTGTTCACCAGTCTTTTACAAATCATATCAAGGACAATATTAAAATGATTAGGTGGAATATCTTATTCTCTGAAAAAATTTACCTGTTTTAGAAATATCAGATGATTTTACCAGTTTTATAAAAATTCATTTCTTATTCTTTTTAAGGTCTACAGAGAAATTTTACAGAATTTGAGAAAAGTTATTACTATATTTTTTATGATGTTAGAAAGTGTATCTTTGGAAGATCTTTTCTAATAGAGCAATTATTTTTCAACTAGTATTCTTTTTTATCTAATAAAATGATATCTTCAGAAACATATCACACAAAGCCAGCAATTAAGAAAAGAAGTTAACTGCTATTTAAAAATGACTATTTGATTCATGTTATTGTTTTATTTTCATCTTAAAGCTTTTATAGTATTCGATTAAATGCATTTTATAGACTAAATATTATTAAATCTTTATTTTAAAAATAAAATAATAAATGAAATAGCAACACTTTTTTCCTATTTGATTAGTCTCAACTCTCTTTTTTACATATGAAATGTTGATATTTAAGTGTAAGTCCCTGGGAGGCAGGGATTTACACTTTTAAATATGTTGTTATATTATGTCATTATATTAATCTACTCCTGCGTTTATAGCAAAATTATGTTACGATATTATGTTATTATATTAATCCACAAACTATAGAAAATTGTATAAGATGAATTTAAAACAAAAGGGAACCGAAGTCAATTAACGAAGCCCCCCATAAATTGTTGCTGATATGAAAATCCAACTCAAGCGATACACGGAACAATAGAACCGTGGGAAAGAGGAAGGAGAACGAAAAAAGAGGAGAGAAGTCTCTGAGATCTGGAAGTAACGAGACATAGGTAATCAAGTCTCACAAAAACAAAGCAAAAGAAAAATAAAAGAATTAAGGATTTACACTAAAAGAAGGAGGATAAACAGAAACAGTGAGAAAAAAACCCAGAGTCCGGAGTCTCCTACTTCTCCTTCCCAAGAAAACAACCTTTCTCCAGGTACGTGCGGTGACGTGCGAGTTGGATACTGCGTGCCCCCTTTGTTTTTTTTTTTATAACAACAATTAAAATTACTATTAAACATAGTTCATAAGAATAAAGCACAACTAGCAGTCTATACCACACTTTCAAATGGTATAGACTGCTAGTTGTGCTTTATTCTTATGAACTATGTTTAATAAAGATTTAATCAGTTTTCGAAAAGTTTGTGTTGTTTAAAATTACTATATTGCAAACGATAGCTTCGTTTCCTTTTTGATGTGCTTTTAGTATATTTTTAAATAATAAACTTTCTCTTTATTTTCTGTATCGTAGTTACAGAAAATAAAGAGACGTTCTAGATCCCTTGTGCCAGGACTCACACCTGCTCATCAATTCGTTGCACTAATGCATATATACTGCCTCGAAACCTTACAGTGGTGACAGAAGTGTGGTGAGGTGCTGAAATGGGTTCGAGCCGGTAAAATTGACAAAATACCGCAAGCAACTGCATATATACTGCCTCAAAACCTTACAGTGGTGTCAGAAGTGTGGTGAGGTGCTGAAACGGGTTCGAGCCGGTAAAATTGACAAAATACCGCAAGCACCATGGCACAAATGCAACCAGGGGATGGAACCGGGAGGCCGGCAGGCATAGCGAAATCATTTGCTCCACTAGGAACAGTACTGCCTAGTTTTAACGGCGAATTGGGATTGAAGATACGATCCTTCTTCGAGCAACTCGAAGAAGTGGCAGATTTACATCAGTGGGATGAGAATGAATGTCTCAGAGTCGCTCGATGTAAGCTCACGGGCATAGCCCGAGATTTTGCCTATCAAAGTCAAAAATTAAAGATGTCACTGAGTATGAGGACTTTAAGAAACTTATGATTCAAAGATTCGACACCGAACCATTATCTGTCAGAACGCAAAAATTCCACCAGTGTACACAACAAGGGGAAGACGTACAGACATATGAGGAAAGGTTGCAAAGCTTAGCTGCAGGAATTAGTCCAATTCCAGGTACAGTTAGTGGCACTGATAGAGGATTTATAGACAGCTTCTTACAAAGGGAATTAGATGCGAAGTTAAAAATTCAATTCCTTTCAGGTTTACTTCCCACTATTAGACGTCAAGTGATATCGAGAGATCCAGCAACCTTTGAACAAGCTGTGGCAATAGCAGTTAATGAAGAATTAGCAGAACAATTAACAGCGAAACCTAAATATTCAATTAGTGCGATAGATGTTGAGATATCTGAGTTGCGAGAAGAACTAGAGCAATTGAGAGCTAATTTAGAGAACAAAGAGCAACAAGTGGCTTCGGTACACCAGCCAACGTTACCCAAGAGGCAGGCATGTTCGTCCGTAGTGTGCCAAGCTAGTCAGACAGGAAACAGTGGTATGCAGTGGCCTATAAAGATACCTACATCTAGACAGAACAAAGTGGCTGGACATTCCTCAACATTCCCACAACAATCGTCATACAATTGATACAGACCATCTTTGCACGATTGACGACTAGACCCAAATCGTTTTATCCGCCATTAAATTTCGCGCAGAATGTTTTCCGACCAAATATCACTTGTTATAGCTGTGGGAGAATAGGGCATTTTGCTAGGGAATGTCGCAGTCGTATAAATAACATTCAGAAGGGAAGCTCTAGGCGATTTATCAGTCCAAAAAACGGGGATACGGCCCCTACCAACAATTAGGACCGGGGCAATAACAAAACATATAAAAACAAAACGCGACACTATTTTGGTAATGTCGAATACCAAGAAAAAAGGTTTTGATAGATTAAGCGATCCAGTAGTATTATGTAAAGTAGAAAATATGCATTGTCCATTACTTGTTGATACAGGGTCCAGGGTGACATTGATCTCGACGGAATTAATTAAGAAATGTGATAGACATCTCATTAGTAATGGTGAGGAGCCGGCTGAATTACAAGGAATCACTGGGCATCCACTTTGATGTAGCAGTATATATAATTTAATGTTGAAATTGGGTCCAAAGCGATTTATTCATCCATGTTATATAGTTGATATGGCTGCTACAAACCCTTATAAAGGTATATTAGGAAGAGACATTTTACAAAAACTTAATGTAAATATATCGTTTAAGGATAGGAAAATCAAATTTTCTAGAGGGGAAGAAGTGAGGTTTTGCAATTTATCAACTAGTTCTTATCCTGTATATAATATTGATCAGCAAGAGAGATCGAGACAGAACATTGATACATTGCAGAACACTTTTAAAAGAACTTCACGATATTTTCACAAACAAATGCAGAGCAAAAGTTCGTATCCAATTAAATTAATACATGGAAGTATCCTTCCACCAAGATCGGAAGTGATCGTGGCAGCAAAGGTGAACCTGCAAAAATTATGGCTTGGGACTATTGGTGTAATAGAGCCTAAATTGAATCAAGAAGATATCTTAGGTGCATATGTGTTAACAAAAGTCAATGGGAGAGGAATAATTCCCGTTTGACTTATAAATTTGACTGAAGATCCCGAAAAGTTAAGGAAAAACCAGTCAGTTGGGAAATTTGTCAGAGCAGTCAAAGAAACTGCTACAGAAGCAAATTCTACTACTAGTTGCGTTAACAGTACAGCTAAACAGAAAAATTTAACAACACAGGAATTTGAACAATTATTTAATTGGGAAGGTATTAATGAGGAAGAAAAAGCAGCTTTATTACCTTTACTTTATAGATATAGACACATTTTTGCGAGTAACAATTTGGATTTAGGGTGGTGCACCTGGATAGAGCATGAGATTCATACAGGCGATGCATTACCAATACATCAAGCCCAATATCGCATTCCTTATGTGCAGAGGGAGAAATTGGATGACATTATAGGAGAACTTTTGGACAACGGTGTAATTCAACTATCGAATTCACCTTGGTCAGTCCCAGCGCTGTTGGTGAAGAAAAAGAATGGGACACAGGTTAGTGATCGATTATCACAAATTGAATAAAATTACCTGTATAGATCTTTACCCTTTACCTCAGATACCTGAGACACTTAGCATGTTGGCCAATACAAAATACTTTTCCGTTATGGACACCATATCCGGATTTTGGCAGGTGGGAGTTAAGGAACGAGAAAAGACTGCTTTTTCTACGAGAAATGGTCATTATGAATCTACCAGAATGCCGATGGGATTGTGTAATGCGCCCTCTACCTGGCAAAAACTCACAGATTTGGTATTAAGTGGTCTTAAGGGGAAGGTGTGCTTGGTATATATGGACAATATTCTGGTGTTTAGTCAAGATCTTCAAACACATTTAGAACGATTAGAAACTGTTTTCAAGAGATTGGAAACAGCAGGACTGAAATTAAAGCCAAAAAAAAAGGTTCATTTTTACAGCCCCAAACTAAATATCTAGGATATATAATTTCCGCAGAGGGAGTACGACCAGATCCCGACAAAATTGTGTGTGTCAAAAATTTTCCGACTCCTAAATGTGAAAAAGATGTTCGCACATTTTTAGGCTTAACTGGGTATTATCGACGCCATATAGATGGCTATGCTAAAATCGCCAAACCTCTCACAGAACTGCTAAAATATCGAACCAAATTCGTTTGGGAAGAAACACAGCAATCAGCCTTTGAACATTTACAGTAAATTCTGATATTAGCCCCTCTATTAAGTTGTCCCAATTTTAATAAGCTGTTCATACTATCAACAGATGCGTCATCTACCGCTTTAGGTGCAGTGTTAGCGCAGAATCAGGGGAAGGATGAATTTCCTATAGCAGGGGTGGCGAACCTTTTTCTGCTGGCGTGCCAAAAATTTAAAAGGTTATATCGCCAAACCTCTCACAGAACTGCTAAAAAATCGAACCAAATTCGTTTGGGAAGAAACACAGCAATCAACCTTTGAACATTTACAGTAAATTCTGATATTAGCCCCTCTATTAAGTTGTCCCAATTTTAATAAGCTGTTCATACTATCAACAGATGCGTCATCTACCGCTTTAGGTGCAGTGTTAGTGCAGAATCAGGGGAAGGATGAATTTCCTATAGCATATGCCAGCTGACAACTAAAGGGTGCTGAAATAAATTACAGTGCAACAGAAAAGGAGTGTTTAGCCGTAATTTGGGCTATTAAGTATTTTCGACTGTATCTATATGGCAGAAAATTTACAATTATAACTGATCATCGGCCATTAAAATGGTTAATCAACGTTAAAGATCCATGTTCCCGTTAACATGATGGAACTTATATTTACAAGAATATAGTTTCGACATCGTTCATAAACCAGGTAAAATTCATAATAATGCTGATAGTCTTAGTAGAATATCTATAAATCAGATTAACTCTTTCTCCCCAATCTATAGCAAACAATCTATTCGGGATGCTCAAGTTTAAGATCCTCTTTGGAATCGAGTTCGAGAAATTATTAAGCAAAATTTAAGAATTAAGAAAGGTGAAACTTTTCCAGATAAATTAGAATCTTTTATAATAGATAACAATGATCTGTTATATCATATTCACACTCCGAATCATAGAAAACAATGCTGGTATCAAATTGTGATTCCTAGGGTGATGACAGAATATATTTTAAAACTTTTCCATGACATCCCTACATCAGGTCATTTAAAAACAAAAAAAAATGCGTCAAAAAATAAATCTCAGTTTTATTGGCCAACCCTACGGAGAGATGTAAAAGATTATTGATCATTGTGAAAACTGCTGCATTAGGAAACGGATAAATCCGCGAACTCAACAACCTCTCCAACTATTTGTGGATGTTGATGTCCCCTTTTTACGAATGGGAATAGACATTTTAGGGCCATTACCTACTTCCAATCAAGGAAATAAATATATTTTGGTAATGGTGGACCATTTTTCCCGTTATGCAGAATGTGCTGCGTTTCCAGATCAAAAAGTTGATACGATTGCAAGTGCTTTTGTGGAACGGATAATACTCTGACATTCGCCCCCAAAACAACTGCTCTCAGATAGGGATTCCAACTTCATGGCTTGGCTCATGGAAGAAATTTGCAAAGCTCTAAAAATATAACAAATATACACCTCTGCGTATCACCCAGCCACAAATGGAATAGTAGAGCATTTTAATAAAACATTAATAGACATTATAGCTCACTATGTAGACAGAGATTAAAGGAATTGGGATGAATGGATCCCATATGCCCTCTATGCCTATAATACAGCCGTACATTCGTCTACAGCTGAAAGTCCCTTCTATCTGAGAATATACACCTCTGTGTATCACCCAGCCACAAATGGAATAGTAGAGCGTTTTAATAAAACATTAATAAACATTATAGCTCACTATGTAGACAGAGATTAAAGGAATTGGGATGAATGGATCCCATATGCCCTCTATGCCTATAATACAGCCGTACATTCGTCTACAGCTGAAAGTCCCTTCTATCTGATTTATGGACGTGATCCTAACTTTATTTTTGATATAGACACATCACCTCAAAGACCTCGATATGATATCGATGTAAATTACAAAACCGAAATGCTGGCCAGACTTCAGAATGCTTATGAAGTAATTCAAAAATATTCACAGGAGGAGGCACAAAAACGAAAAAAATTTCATGACAGGAGACATAAAGGATATACTATTAATCTAGGGGATAGAGTATACTTACAGGAAGTTCAAACTAAGCCTGGTTGTAGCAAAAAATTAGCTCCACATTGGACAGGACCTTTTCGAGTTGTAAGACAACTGGGACCCGTAAACTTCGAAATTCAACACATAAAAACCCAGAAAAAGCAGCAAGTCCATGCAAATAGGCTAAAACCTGCCACAGGGGAGTATGGCTTAGATGACGATATAGCAGCTACAACTGAGAGCGATAAGCGGGACACAAATGATGTTATTGAGGGACAAGCAGAGGTAGAACAACCATTTGAACCTATTGACGACATTTATTGGCGATATTGGGACGAACAAAGAATGCTAGCTCCTCCTTCCAAACATATAGAACCAAGCATACCTGCCCAAGAGGATGCAAAACCGAGATATGCGCTTAAAAGTCGTCGCTTAGAAGGCTGCCCAAGAGGATGCTCAACCGAGATACGTGCTTAGAAGTCATGCTTAGAAGTCCAGATGTTCTATGGATTTTACCTACTTCCACTAGGCAGAGGCATGATGCGGATACAGTGAATGGACTGTCAGAACGGCTAGATAGACTAAGTATTCGAGTTGCATATATGAAACCGCAGAATAGGAAAGAGTCATTTGTATAAATATATCGCATTATCTTAATGAATTAGGCTGTTCATTTATCTATTTTCTCCTCTTATTTTGTTATTTAAAAATTATACACGAAATTCTAAGATTAGGTTATTTAGATAACTCTTTTTCTTTCAGGCAATATAGCACTAACCTTCGACAAACATGATTGGCTCATTGATATTGATACGTATGATTGTCTCAAGCGAAGCGGAAAACCTCAAACTAAGAAAGGGAATAGTCTTTATACACCAAGGTAATTTTCTTGTAATGACTAGCAAGTGGACCCTAGACATTGACATTACCATGGACTCCTTCAATCAACATTTAAATTTCTTGGAACAACACATTCAGTATTTAGAAAACATGTCCTCACATCCTCAGCAATTAGACAAAAAAACGGTGATCTTATCCATTCAATATGGAATATTTCTCATGGAGAAATTCGGCATCTAAAACAAACTTTACAAGAATACAAACAAGCACTATTTGATTTAAAATCATTAGTAATGATAACGCAACCAAAACGAGCTTTAGATTTTATAAGCAAAGGATTAAAATTTTTATTTGGAGTATCAACGACATCAGACCTTGAAATAGTAAATGATATATAATAATTCCACCAATTTTAGATATTTTAAATGACACCGAACAAAATATGCTTCGAAATTTTAGCGGTTTTGCCAGTCAGTCAAAAGATAAAAACACCCATATCACTTCTCTAGAATCAACTAGTACCTCTCTGAGAGAGATACAGCACCAGCTCCTAGAATTAAAGAAATTGCCGGATATTGCCAATAATGATTATTCGTATCCAATTTGGTCGAATACACTTAAAACTTATTCTCCATATCTTGGTGGAGGAATAGTTATTATAGTGCTTATATACTACTGCAAAATAAAAAGAAAAGAAAGGCAGCAAATAAATCCCAAAATGTAATTCCAATTGTCAATCCATCCACGCACATAACTGTACAACCAGAACGAGACCAGTGCAGTAATACTGAACTGAAAGAAATTAATATCCAAGAAGCCACATCTTCAGTTAAATCACCTGTTAAGAACATACCGAAGACGTCAATAAAGTCTAATACTGAACTGAAAGAAATTAATACCCAAGAAGCCACATCTTCAGTTAAATCACCTGTTAAGAACACACCGAAAACGTCAATAAAGTTCGACGCACCGATGGTATAACAAAACAAAATGAAACTGAAAAAGAAAATATGCTTCGAAAAAGAACTGAAAAAGAAATTTATGCAGAAATTGGAGAAGAACAGAAAAAGGTGACTCAAAAGGGAAAAGAAGAATTCCAAAAGGAATTTTCTTAGGACTTATAAACTTTCGTAAAATTAAAGTCCGAAAAAAGCACAATAAGCAGTGAAGAATAACACATTTAATGAGACAAATTTGTCTCATTAAATGTGTTATTCTTCACTGCTTATTGTGCTTTTTTCGGACTTTAATTTTACGAAAGTTTATAAGTCCTAAGAAAATTCCTTTTGGAATTCTTCTTTTCCCTTTTGAGTCACCTTTTTCTGTTCTTCTCCAATTTCTGCAAATTTTCGTAAAAATTATTAAAACACAATAATGAAAATTTTTCTATTGTTATAATAATATATATCTTATAATTTGATTAATGTGTATATTTTAAACTGTTTATATGTTGATTGAATTGAACCTTATACTGTTACAAATAATTTAAGCGATTTTATTGCAGCTTTTGAATCTATGTAACCTTATATAATTAGGTGTAACCTTAGTATAATCAAGTAACTATAATAACAAAAAAAAAAAAAAAAAAAAAAAAAAAAAAAAAAAAAAAAAAAAAAAAAAAAAAAAAAATTAAATTTTAAAATTTAAATTTAAAAATTTTATTATAATTTATAATAAAAATATTTTTTAATATTATGAATATATAATACACTTTCTTTTGCTTTATAGCAAAAATATGTTGTTATATTATGTCATTATATTAATCTACTCCTGCGTTTATAGCAAAATTATGTTACGATATTATGTTATTATATTAATCCACAAACTATAGAAAATTGTATAAGATGAATTTAAAACAAAAGGGAACCGAAGTCAATTAGCGAAGCCCCCTGTAAATTGTTGCTGATATGAAAATCCAACCCGAGCGATAGGAGTCATACACGGAACAATAGAACCGTGGGAAAGAGGAAAGAGAACGGAAAAAAGAGGAGAGAAGTCTCCGAGATCTGGAAGTAACGAGACATAGGTAATCAAGTCTCACAAAAACAAAGCAAAAGAAAAATAAAAGAATTAAGGATTTACACAAAAAGAAGGAGGATAAACGGAAACAGTGAGAAAAAAACCCAGAGTCCGGAGTCTCCTACTTCTCCTTCCCAAGAAAACAACCTTTCTCCAGGTATCTGTAGTGAAGTGCGGGTTGGATACTGCACACCCCCTATTTTTTTTTTTTTATAACTACAATTAAAATTACTATATTGCAAACGATGGCTTCGTTTCCTTTTTGATGTGTTTTTAGTATATTTTTAAATAATAATACTGCACATCCCCTTTGTTTTTTTTTATAACAACAATTAAAATTACTATATTGCAAACGACGGCTTCGTTTCCTTTTTGATGTGTTTTTAGTATATTTTTAAATAATAAACTCTCTCTTTATTTTCTGTATCATATCTTCGTGTGTTTAATTCCCGTGTTCTGGACCCCTTGTGCCAGAACTCACACCTGCTCATCAATTCGGTCGCACTAATGCGTATATTCCGCCTTGAAACCTTACAAGAGATTAAATATCCAGGTCAACTTTATTTAATATTAACATATTGAGAGTTTTATAATTTACATATAATATTCATTTAAATTTTGTTTTTTAATCAATTTAAAAATTTATATTAAAACTATAGTCATAAATTAACTACTTTTAATAATGTACTTTTAAATAATCAATCATTCTCATATAAAATAAATGTTATCTTAATTTTTAAGAACACAAAAACTAGCATTGTCTGCAGTAAAATGAAACTTTAATAAACCACGCAAACGTTTTCGGTTTACGACCATCATCAGGCGATGTTCGAAAAAACAACAAAATCGAAGGAATGCAAGAGTTGCTATGGCAAACTTTGATTCTTAGAACACATGCGTTTGAAAGCATTTGAGTTAGTACAATTTAAAATTATTGGGGTTACATTTTAAAAACTAATACAATAAGAAACATTACATTGGAGATATATACAATAAAATTAAAATTAAAATAAATTGCTAACTACGAAGGAGAAGGTGGAAGTAAGTCGGCTCGTAAACTAAAATTTAATATGTTAGATAATAATGAAAATAACAATAAATAATAAAGTGCATAATAAAATAAATTAGGACAGGTCAGAGTTAACTTCCTCACAAACTGAGCAATACCTGCATTTGCTATAATGTATTTTATAATAATATAATGAAGATAAAATTCTTAAATAGCAAAATATTTTCTAGAATTATTTTTAAGAAATGCACTTAATTATCTGAAGTATACAAGAAATCACCACAAGCACTTGAATCAGGATAAATAAACTAATTTATTATTAGTTATATATAATATGCACAATAATAAATTAGTTTATTTATCCTGCTTCAAGTGTTTGTAGTGGTTTCTTGGGTTAGTAGAAGCAGCAGAACTCAGTTATTTATAGTATCTGAAGTATATTTTTAATTTTTCTTAGTATGCCATATTAGCAATCCATATTCTCAATTCTGATAAAGTATACTTTTCAGGTTTTATATTTCAGGACAAAATATGATGTAATGTATAAATGAGATTTAGATTACAACACAGTATTGCTAAATCTGAAAATTGATGTCAGAGAATTATAATCACAGCAATAACCAAAAATAATATATAATTAAATAAGGAAATAAAGGAAGACTCATAAATATAAATAACTATGTCAAAATATACTAAATTAAGATAACAATTTTATAACGATCCAGAAAAACAACTGCTCAACTTAAATACTTAAGAAATCACAAAAACTAGCACTGTCTGCAGTAAAGTGAAACGTTATTTAATAAACTACGCAAACGTTTTCAGTTTACAACCGTCATCAGGTGAAGTTCGAAAAAACAACAAAATCGAAGGAATGCAAGAGTTGCTATGGCAACCTTTGATTCTTAGAACACATGCATTTGAAAGCATTTCAGTTAGTACAATTTAAAATTATTGGGCTTATATTTTAAAATTAATACAATAAGAAACATTACATTGGAGATATATACAATAAAATTAAAATTAAAATAAAATAAAAATAAAATTAAGATAGAGTAAAATAAATAGAATGAGGTTGAAGGTAGACTGTGATATGTAAGATCCTGTCTACATGATTCATAGCATAATGCTCCATTGGGTTAATGAGTTCATTTGTGGGAACAATTAATTTATTGGTAGTCTTTGTGCTTTAGTTAAGGCAAACCTCCAGACTTGTGGCGGTTCCCATGCCATTTTATGATTTACTAAGTTTTCACTCTCCTTTCTACGAAATATTTCTAAGGATTCCATAATGGTTGGCTGCGTGCGTGGAGGAACTGGTTTAATTACTTTCGTTTCATCCCATAGGATTTCTATGTCTTTATTGAAGGCTTCTTGCACTAGGGAGTGGACATTTTGGCTTGTTTGATGTCCTTGTGTTCCTCAACCCTCTTATGTATAGTCCTGGATGTTATTCCTATGTACGCGGCTTCATAGTGTAGCTGTATGTCTTTGATGGGAATTTTGTATACACCTGTGCATTCCGATTCTTTAAGTCTGTCTTTTTCATTGCAAAGAATACTGAAGACTACTGGGGCCCTAAGACTACTGGGGCCCTTTTTGTGGCTATTCGCTTGTTTTCACTCTTTGCTATTTTTCTTACTACATTCAAGACTGGGGCCCTTTTTGTGGCTATTTGCTTGTTTTCACTCTTCGCTATTTTTCTTATCACATCCATAGAAAAAACACAAAAGTTTAAACAGCCTATCAGCAAGTAACACTTTTAATAGAGTCTAACATTTTCGGACCTAAGACCGAAAACGTTATACTCTATTAAAAGTGTTACTTGCTGATAGGCTGTTTAAACTTTTGTGTTTTTTCTATGGATTCATTTTCTTCTTCACCTGATTCAGTATTTGTGAGAGGAAAGGTTTGGAGTATCCATGCTGTGCCCCAATCAATCTTATATAAGTTAGCTCACTTCTCAAGTCTTCATTTCTGGTGCGTACCCCAATCAATCTTATGTAAGTTAGCTCACTTTTCAAGTCTTCGTTTCTGGTGCAGTACGTTAGGGCTCTTCTGTATAGGCTTCGGAGGCTGCTTTTTTGTAGCTGACCGGATCTTTCGACCAGTTTGGGATGAGAACGGGTTGGTACATTGCCTTCCTATATATGCTCATAATGATGTTCCCCACGTCTATCTGTAATTAGAGATCTAAATAATGTAATTGTGAAGTACTTACTTGGTCTGTTTTTAGCTTGAGACCAAACTGAGTCAATAAGAATTCCTTAGTCAACTCGTCAATTATGTTTCCATCGTTCCAAATCACAAGTAAATCATCAACAATACCTAACATAAAAATTAATAAAAGGCTGGATCCCTGGGAGCTTTTGATTCTCTACCTCGGGAGATCTAAATAATGTAATTGTGAAGTACTTGGTCTGTTTTTAGCTTGAGGCCAAACTGCGTCAGTGAGAATTCCTTAGTCAACTCGTCAATTATGTCTCCATCGTTCCAAACCACAAGTAAGTCATCAACATACCTAACATAAAAATTAATAAAAGGCTGGATCCCTGGGAGCTTTTGATTCTCTACCTCTCTAAGCAGGATTTCCGCTAGAGTGCCCGCTATGGGGCTGCCTATGGGTACCCCTAGTACTAGTTTGTAAGTCTTTCCTCTGAAGGTGAAGTATGAGTTGTGGCAAATCATGTGCACTATCTCAGTAGAAACTGTGGATCGCTTTGACTTTGAGGAACATGCTTGAGCAGGAATCTGTAAAAGAGTAGACAAGCTGGTTCTATTCGAAGCGACGGGTAGAGGGCTTCGAAATCGTAGGTGGTGAAGATGTTGTCATCGTTTGTTGTTTTTCTGGATCATTATAAAATTGTTTAAATGGAGCAGAGCCAGCAGACATTAATGAGAATGAAGAAGGAATGCTTTAGAACTGGTTTTAAGAAAGTCAAGGCAGAAGAGAAGAGTAGACAAACTGGTTCTATTTGAAGCGACAGATAGAGGGCTTCGAAATCGTAGGTGGTGAAGATGTCGTTATCGTTTACTTTTAGTCCTCTCAGTCTATTTAAAACTGTGGTTGTTGTCAAAGTTGAGTTGTCAATGTTTCCTAAGAAGTTGTTGCACAATATGGCTATAGCTTTCTCAAGATAATAGGTTGAAGCCAGTCTTTTCTCCACGATTGGTCTCACGTCTAAAGGTACTTTGTGTGTTTTTATGAGAACGAAAAGCCTAGGGCTCGCCGGTGCGTCTTGTTTTCGGACTGTCCATATTTGGGGGAAACGTTTATCTTTAATTATCCTTTCAACCGTATAAGCTAGGCTTTCTGTTGGGTCGTGTTGTATTTCAACCGCTCCTGTGCTTTCTATATTCTTTCAACCTTATAAGCTAGGCTTTCTGTTGGGTCGTGTTGTATTTCAACCGCTCCTGTGCTTTCTATATACTTAAACAGGAATTCATCATAACTGTCTTTTGTCATAAGTACAATCTTCTTTGTTTTATCTTCACTAGTGAGGATGTAGTCTTTTTCTTTTAACCATCAGAGAGTTTTCTTAATGTCTGAGGTGTCCTGTGTTACATTAATCATTTTACGTGTGCTCCTTTTACATGACAACTGTTTTATAAATGTCCACCTAAGATGTTCTTTTTCAAGATCTTCTTTATCTCTTATCGTTTGTTCAAATATCGGGATATTGTTGATGAGGGATGTGTACCTTAACAATGCGCAGGCTGGTCCTTTCTTGAGCAAGTTCTCCGCGTATGGAGAGATGTGTAAGTCTCCAACGAACTGTTAGTACTTGGCTAAGGTTGAAGCTGTTCTTCTTATTGGGTGTAAACTGCTGCTTGAATACTCACTTGAGTTTTTTAATGTAATGCCTCCATAAGCTCTCTTTCAAGTTAATCAGTTCATATTCTATTTCAGGTAAAGCTGTTTCTCCTATTGCTTGCTGGCATTCTTGACAGAGGTCTTCATGTTGTTTCTTAAGGCAGTAGTATCTTCTCTTTGCATCAGATAAAGCCACTCTAAGGCATATCTGTTTGGTTTTAAATCTAAATCAGTACTGATTTAGATTTTATTGGTAATTTGATTTTAAAGATCGATGTTGGGAGCACGTCATTAATCTTACACTGCTTTAGAAATGTCATAGTCTCTTAGGGGGTCCTGAAGAAACCGAATCCTATGCCTGAAGATGATTCATTGAATCGAAAACGTTTGCATAAATTTATAATAAAAACTTTATTCAACTGCATAAAGTGCTATTTTTCCCTATTTACATCGTTATAAATAGAACATAACAATATTTAAAGATAGAACACGTTTACAAAATTCAAAGATTACTAAATTTAAAAAGATTTTAACAGATAATATTAAAGATTATACTTTTTGAAAGTTGGAAAAAATTGATGTCAATTTAATAGTTAAAAAGGGGAAAAATGTAAATATATATATTTTTTTAATGTTTCATTATGTAAATGAAATTGCTTGTAAATGGTGGATGCTATAACAGAGGTATACAAGTTAGTCTCAGTATTAGCTGGTGTTGGAGGTTTGTTCCTTTTCATTGCATGTAATCTGAGTAACAACATAATAAATTATTACAGCAGAAGAATTGTTTTTCCACATTAGTATTGGAAAGTTTATTTTTCCTAATAGAAGAAGTTTTCTGCATTGAATTCTCAGTCTCTGGGGAAGGGATTAGAGATAAAAAGGAAGTCTACAAGTTTATCATACTTCTATACTATACTAAATAATTTTAGTAAAATCACATGATATATTTATCTCTTATTGTAGTATTGTAATAAATTATAACAATAATTATTATTTAATGCATTAATTTTATTATTATTAAATATAAATGCTTTACTGGAATTTATTTTTCCATTATTGTTTTAACCTTATCAAAATATTTATAAGATATTTTATTTAAATCTGTTATAGTGTAATCAACTGAAAATCTACAAAAGGTTTTCCATAGCTGTTCATTTTCTGTTACTATTATATGCTCAAAATAAAATGAATAATGAATTTATTGAATAAATTGGATCTTGAAAATATTTGCAAATAATTAATTATATATAACAAATGTATTAAATAATAATAAATTCAAATTAAAAAAATGATTTAAATCTATGAAATAATAATCAAATAAAATAAGGACTTTCTAATAGAGAAAATTAATTTTTCAAATATAGTATCTCTTATCTACTATTAAACAATCAGTTATATATATATCAAATATAAAGAAAATATCAAAAACTATACAGAAAGTTTCAAACTGAAATTGGGAAGTTTGAGGGAATTATAGAGGATCTACTTTTGAATAGAAATATCATATCTATTCAAAATGCAGATTTTTACATTACTTCAGAAAAGAGTGACTTAAAATTTTTATATTATATTTTGAACATTAAAAGTTTAAATAAAGAATATGATATTTAATTTTACTTCAAATAATAAAATAGACTTTTTTATGAATTTAAAATTAACTTTACTTGCACTTAAATATAATTTTCTAGAAAATATAACAGAAATATATTAATATATTTTGTTATACTTTCTGTAATATGCAGAACAGATTTTTGTAAAAATATAATTAGTTCCATAAATCATTATCAAGACATTTCTTTCAATCACTTAGACAGTGCATTATTATGCAATGTTTATTAAAATCAGATTTTTTTTGCATGGCAAAAAAAATCTGATTTTAATAAACATTATCAAGAAATATTGACACTACAATTGAAAAAATTAAAGCTGCAAGTTGTATTTGTGATTTCTATGATTAATATTTTATAGAAAAAGAACCATAAATCTTGTAATTTAAATATGATGATCAATAAATTTTAATATATTGTTAAAGAAAAAATGTTTTATATAATACTGCAATGAATTTAGCAGAAATTAATTGAAGTGATGATTTATGTCATATTATTCCATGTGATCACAGTTTCAATGAAACAAAGAAAATTCATGAAATGATCAATGTTGAAATAGCTTAATGCGAAATATTTGAATTGATGTTTCATACATGATATACTATGCTGTTCTTCAAGGTTACCAAATTAAGAATATGGTACAACAGACCATGCTTTTCAAATGATCCACAACCAAAATTCATAGGGTTTGGATCAAGAATAAGATGGCCATGTTGTTTGGAATGTATACATTATGTCCTCAAAAAAACACTGTCACACAAACTGCTCTACAGCAATCAAATGTGAAGTATTATACAAACTACTCTATCTTATGTGAAATTGTTAAATCGAAAACCATTTTCACCGCTGCAATTTTGAACAATACAGTTGCATAATACAGGCAGTCTCTGGGATACATAGGTGGATCATTCCATAAAATCTATATATGTCAGAGTATATATTTATAAAGTATATGTTTAACTGTGTCAAAATAATGTAATACTAAAAATAGTTAAATTAAAGAATAAGCACATAAGTCGCTTGGTAAATCAGTCATTTATCATCTTGGAGGATCAGAATTCAATTCCGAGTCTCATATCTTCAGTTTTTCTGGAAGGGTCCAGATTTGGGCCTGGCATGTTACCTAAAAATAATCCTATGCAAATACAGATCCATATATGTTGGATCTACACAAATTAGGATTGCCTGTATGTCTTAATATATCTGGAATATAACAGAGCAAATTATCATTCTTATTGAATATATTGTTATCAGTCTTGTTTTCTTTAAAGAATAGACTAATAAAAATAAATATTGTCATGAGCCTACATCATCTATATAATAAAAACCTTGTGTCTGTTCCTTTCAGCAATCTCACTGGTTACAATAATCATGTGATAGTTTACCTAAGTGACCGAGCCGTTTGGTAACTAAGCAGTCTCATTGGATCATAATGGCACGTGACCCAATGAGACTGTAGTTCATAGAAGTTGTTACTAAATTAATGGTGGGTATCGAGTATTGTGCTGTAGTGCTGTATATTATTTCATTAATCTATTAAACTTCAGATTTCATATTAAAAAGTTTTTAAAGATTTTTTAATTTTTCTCTAATTTTATATTGATTATAGCTTATATTATCTTATTTAGTTGTAATATGCTCAGGTTAGATTTAGATTAGGCTTAATGACCACATGGTGATGTGCTATTAGAGATGTCTAATATTAATAAATATTCAGTGCTCTAAATAATTTCAAAAATCTAGTAGCCAAAACAAAAAAATTTTGATCGCCAACACCATTTCCTCCCCTCCAAAAAAAAGAAAAAACATTTGCATAAATTCACCAGCAAATATGTTTTTCATAACAGGTTTGGGGAAGTACCATGTGGTATGTGAGTTGTGCTTTTCATAACGACCACATGGAAAGTATCACATCATATTTACATTCAAACATTAATTTCAGGCAGCAAAATAAATACACGTCATTTCAATAAACAGTTACTAGACCATTTGCTAAAATATTTCAGAAGTTCACAAAATTCTCCACAACCAACACATGATCACGTGATTCCTGATCAGTATAAAACAACGCGAACGGCAAACAAACTTTTTTCTTCTTCCTCTATCTTTCCAAAAATTCTTGAAATCAATTGAAGCACAAATGTAGGAGATTAAAAACTAATTTATTTAGAAAACGTTTTTGGCTATTCGATAACTTTCCGAAAATTACCTGCATTAGACAAGTGAATCGACATGCATCTTGCAAATCTCGCTGGGGTACCGACAGTATTAAAAATCCCAAGGGAATTTCAAATCCCCCTTTATCTTATCCCCTAATAAAAGGCTCCTGAGTTCATTGGTGAAGATCCCATGAAGGGCAAAAGCCCCATTCTCAAGTTATGGGGCTCCAAAATCGGTGTTCAAAACGAGTATCTTTACGACTTTCTGCAAAACTTTTATAGATAATCGGATACTTTAAATGATTTTAGACGTATCTTATCATTCCGAATCGAATGCAATCAATTTAAATGTTTAGATGTATCTTATCATTCCGAATCGAATGCAATCAATTTAAATAAAGATATTTTAAAAGATTTTAGACATATCTTATCATTCCGAATTGAATGCAATCAATTTAAATAAGCTACGACTTACCTTTACGGAGTTACGTAATTTTTTTCGCTTATGACGATATATCCGTTTCGAAACTTGGTAGAATTCTCAAATATTTAAATTTTTTATTGTTTTGTATGTAAAACATCCTATTAATTACATTATATTCGTTCATTTTTCAATATTGAATAATAATAAATCAAATATAGAACTTTGAAGATCATCTTTGTCGGTCAGTCGAAAGGGTTAAATACGAACAGTATATGTATATCCTTCATTAAACTTCAAGTAAAATGTATATAGAAAGAAAATGCTTTTAACAATTTGGCAAAGTGGATTTTACTTTTCCTAATAAGATATTTTGGATTTAAACTATTCAGTTTTATTTTAATCAAATAACAGAATGCAGTACTCCACAAGTAAAAGGAGTTTTCTTTCAAACAAATCTCAAGTCCACACAACATGTGTTCATTTTTCACATTTCATTGGTTCACAGGCCTTTCGTCATGAATTGTCTTAATTAATGTATTGTCTAGTTAACATCTAGGACCTTTTCTTTATCTGCATAGAATAGCCCAAAGTTTTCCAATAGTTAGATAACTTATTTAACTTGTGAAAATTCTTAGTTTTTTTATAATTAATTATTATATACGCTTACAGTATGAAGTTTTAACAATTCATGACGTAAAGCCTGTGAACCAATGAAATGTGAAAAATAAACACGTGTTGTGTGGTCTTAAGATTTGTTTGAAAGAAAACTGCTTTTACTTGTGGAGTACTGCATTCGGTTAAAAGAGTTATAATTTAAGAAAAAGAGAAACTTAGGTAAAATGCCATGAACTGCCGGGCAATGCTGGGAACGATTGCAATAATCACGTGACCATTATGATGCCGATGTGTCTTATTTAGTTAAACAACTAAAACAAACATTCTAACTTGTTTATTTTTAGTGTGTATCTACATTCCTCACCCAGTTTTTACACACAGCCACTTATATATATAATTTTATAGCCAGTTATATGTTGCATTCTCTTGGGTGAAAAATTTTAATTCTGTCAAAGACACAAAATAATAAAAAATTTAAATATTTGAGAATTTTACCAAGCTTCGTAACGGATATATCATCGTAAACAAAAAAAATTACGTAACTTTGTAAAAGTAAGTCGTAGCTTGGTTAAGTTCATTGCATTCAATTCAGAATGATATGATACATCTAAAATCGTTTAAAATATCCGATTATCTATAAAAGTTTCGTAGAAAATCATAAGGAAACGTGATTTCGAGCCCCATAACTTGAGAACGGGGCTTTTGCTATGGGACCTTCACCAATGAACTCAGGAGCCTTTAATTAGGGGGTAAGATAAAGGGGTGTTGAAATTCTGCTGGGATTTTTAATACTGTTGTATTGAACTGGTTGAGCTATATGATTGGTCAATCACCAAAACAGTCAACTTTTATTTTCACCAATTTTTCACCCATTAGCTATTAACATTTACCTAAATCAAATGGTTTAACCCTCTAAGAGTGGCTCCCTTTTTCATGAACTAGAGGGACTACAGAATTTTTCTCGTCAGAGCCAGACTATACAGAAAAATAAATTGTGGAAATATTAATCAAGCATTTTCAATGTTATCTCGTCACACTCACCAGCCACAACACTTTAGTCACCAATGGCGGCGACTGTTATTTCGAGCCCTGTATATATTTATATATCTATATGTATAAATTTAATTACCTGTGCATGTATGTTCAATTATAAGGCAATATAGACTGAATCGGTTTTTATGAAATAAGCAACGTATTGTATTTTCTAATGCTCTTAAGATTGTCACTCTCATTACTACGTATGAAGAAATGAAACCGTCATTTCCATAGCAACACAACATTTTGATTTATACAATGATAGAATTTTACAGAAATTTTCAATTTATATATGCAGTTAATTTATTATTTAATCTATCAGCATTTTTCAGTCTATCATAATTTCATTTCTTGATTTTCACTAATGTAAGTCTTTATTATGTAAAAGAATCTGTATTTGAGATTAATTCATGTATTTCTTGATGCTCATGGTTCGAGACTATGTCATTTCACGTGTTGTTCTGATATAAAGTTTTCACACATGATATAAATTGCATAAATTTCATAATGCCATGAAAAAGGGAAAACTATTTACATAGGTTAACTGCTGCAGCTAAAAGATCGCATTTAATCAAGAAAATGAAACATTAGGAGATCTAAAAAATCGAAAGAATTCTAATTGATAAGGAAGGGAATAGTAGAAAAGAAATATATTTCAAATGAAAAATGTATCTATACGGAAAAGATTTTCAGAATCCATTGAAGAAAATCCTGAATGTCATCTAAAAAGTTATAATTTAAGAAAAAGAGAAACTTAGGTAAAATGCCATGAACTGCCGGGCAATGCTGGGAACGATTGCAATAATCACGTGACCATTATGATGCCGATGTGTCTTATTTAGTTAAACAACTAAAACAAACATTCTAACTTGTTTATTTTTAGTGTGTATCTACATTCCTCACCCAGTTTTTACACACAGCCACTTATATATATAATTTTATAGCCAGTTATATGTTGCATTCTCTTGGGTGAAAAATTTTAATTCTGTCAAAGTTTTTGGAAAAGATAAAAAACAAAATCTTGTATATAAAGAGAGAAAATTTTTATTAAAAAATCTAAAATGTTTTATTATTATTTTACTGTATCACAAAAATAAATATTAAAAAATCAACTGCAGCTATTATAATAATCATTAGTGAATGTAGCAATTTATTGAAAACTATTACATTACACAAATTATTACATTCATTAAAGATTATTATATGGTGCAGGCATGACAATGCTTATTATAGACCATTCTTCAAAGAAAACTGTCCAACCAGACAGATGATTTGCTCTGTTATATTCCAGATACATGAAGACATATTGTGCAACTGTATTGTTCAAAATTATTGGTTCAACAGATCAAAAATATTAGTATAAATGCTATTTGAATGTTTGCATTAACAGGAAGCAATTGTTCAGTGTAAACAAGTTTAACAAACAGAATTTCAACAATTTGTTCAAAATCTTCTTGGATTTATCTTGTTATATTTGATATATTCAACTACTTCAACACATGTGACATTGGGACTGCATTTGTTAACAATCATTTTACTACTACAGTTTAAGTTCAGCCTATTATGGACAAATATGTTTTCACTTTCTTCCTGATTTCATTTTCAGACTTTCCATTTTCTCAAATCAGAAATCATGAATCTGAGGACATAATGTCAGAGGATCTCATTAAGTTCTTATAGGATATATATTCTCAAGTATTAGATTGATATAATCTTTACTTGGATAAAACACTTCACATTCAGACAAGACAAAAAGATATTGTCACTAATGTTATAAGAATGACACCCTATATACATCTTTCTTTATATTTATTAATACTATATATATATATGAGGTATGTGTAAGTGAAACTTTTTCTAATCATAATGCCTATGGATATTTTAATCATAATTTTTCCCTAGTGGTTATTTTTCAAACTAATTATGTTTCTGCAAAGATCTTTTTTGCATGCTCTGGAAAATACTCTTACCAAATCTGATTGAGTTTTGGCAAGAAGATGCTTCTGAAGATTTTTCCCGAAAAAAGATACTGTAATATTTTTAATAGTATTTTTTCAATAACTAATGTTAATTTATTCCAAATTATAAATTTTGATAAATACAATAAATAAAAATTTAATATTTTATACCTTAAATTCTCTCTCTCAGTTACAAATAAATATATTTCCTTGTGACTAAACTAAAGTGACCTACTCTACTAATCTAGTGGATACATTTGAGAATTCCTGGTCTAGGATTATCAAATCTTTTTATAAAATGAAAGTGATATTAGAAACTTGGATAAAAGAAATAAAAGTTTAATTATTATAAAACAAAGTTTATATTTATTGACAAGATATTGTTTCTTCAATACAGGCTTTATATCTTTCCATCAAATTCATTTTAAAATACTATGTATTGAGAATTTTTTTTTAAATAAATTTTGCCAAAAAAAA
>AYEL01068251.1:0-11965 GCA_000484575.1 Olivierus martensii
TTTAAGCTGAATTATCAAAAGTTCGATTTTTCAAGTGTTAAAAAATACTATTAGAAGGCCCTATTCAATGAAAAGCTCGGACACGTATTCACTCATTTTTGATGTATTTTCACCATACTTAAGCGGATCAAAATCGGTGGGGGGTCAGCTGTGTCCTCCCCTTGTCAGTGTTGAAGGCGAAGTCAGAGGAAATGGCTAAAAAGCTAATAATTAGGTTCCTGTTTTAATAAAGCATTAAAATGGTTACCTAATTATTATTTTTTTCCTACTTATTTATTTATCTTTGCATTATATATTTTATTTTAGAATTTATTATTAGTTCGTTTAATTGGAGCAGCCGTTTAATTGGTCCAAAATGGATTAGTCCCAACATATCCCAATTAAGCGGAATCTACTGTATTTCACTATTTAATTAATAATTTTATACAGACAATTTTATTACAATTTTAATTTATTTAATTATAATTTTAAATGTGTTGATAGTAGCTATGTGATATAAGCTGAAACTGTTTCAGAAAATAAAATATTTCTGTGTTTAAGAACTTGTCTATTTATTATTAATGTCCATGTGTTATTTAATTATAAAGATTGATAATTTTAATTGAAATTTTATACAAACATTCCTATAGTATTAAATATAACACATTTCTGAAGTTTGAAGTTGAAATGTTTGTAATTCAAAATTTTCTCTTACAATGTATATAAAGGTATTAAATATAGATAGTACTTGACTTACATTTACTCATACTTACAACAGTAATATAATTGTTAAATTCTGATTGGTCAATGCAGTTCATATATATATATGAAGCTATGCACAATAGTCTGATATACTAAAACTATTCTTTTTGTTTGGTTCCTATAGTTTTATATTTCATTAAGTTTATTATAATAATATTTACATTTTTATTTACATACCAGTATTTTAGAAATTTCAAAAATTGTACAAGAATTTCATAATACAATAGACAATTTTTAGCATTACAGTAACAACAAATATAATTATAATTATATTATAAACAGACAATAATACAATTATAATAATATATTATACATACAGTATATAATAATATATTATATAAAACTATTATAAGATACATAACTACGTAACATGAGAGAGCAATATTTCAATGTAGAAATTCTTGGATTATAATAGTCAATATTATATTCAAATCTATGAGATAAAACGTCTAATTAGTCCAATTAATAATAGGTTTTACAGATTATAATATATACAAATTTATAGTATTTATGTTCAGTGTATAAATACATTTTAAGTTTCAAACAAAACCTACAAACAAATTGTGTGCAATTTGAGGAACATTTGTACTGTATTGTGTTTTATATATTATTTATTGGATCATTTATCCAAATCTTATATTTGAGTATTTAAAATATTTAATAAACTATTTTTCCAAATTAAAAAATATAATATACTGATAATCCCTGACATGCACAAATAATTAGGACTGAAGAGTTTTTTTGTAAATAAGATTTTGCAAAAGTCATCAAAAAATGATTTATCAAAATTATGAAACAAAATTACTGGCATTAGTGATTGCACCTATATCACATTATGGGGCCATATTGCTCTTGACTGAAAGCAAAGCAATGCTGCATGATACAATATCATACCAGTGATATGATAATTAAGATCAACAAACAAACACCAAATATAAATAAATAAAGTAATATGATTTTTTTAATATTGTAAATCAACATGTTCAGATTTGTATCTTACAAATATAATAAATTTTTATGCTCTATACCTCAAAAAAAGAAACAAATATGAAAAACTTTTTTATGTATATTCAGTTTTACAGTGGTCAGATATAAGTTAGAGAATATCCGTATAATAGTTTTATGATCTAAAGCAGCCAATTGTTTTACACAATTTTATATAATAGTTTTATTTTATAAATATAAAATTGTCATAATTCCTAAAGTTTCACAATTAAAAAATTTAATATGATTTTTATCTTTATTTTTAAGATTTTTTTATATATTTTTAATACTATATGATCATGTATTTGAAATCATTTCCAGAATTTGATCATTTATGGCATTTTATCTTTGTTTTTGTCTTTTGATTTCTATCATCTGCTTTAGGTATATATCTTTTTTTTGTTGTTGCAAGATTTTACTACTTTGGCATTGTCCCACATAATCTGTAAATCATGTTCAAAGACACTTTTTGTTAAAGCAGTTGTTGCTTTTTGTTCCTATTCTTACGTCATTTTTCATTTGACATTGTGCTTGGTTGTACCTACATATTCAGTTTTATTTAAATTTTTATTCCACATTAAGATTATGTATATTCCCGATTTAAATTCTTGGGCATAGGCATCCTTCTTGTTTCCTGGAGTATTGAACACAATGGAATTTCTTCTGTATGCCAATTTTATTCTGTTTCTCTTAGCAATATTTTTTACACTTTTCAAGCTGGTTAGGGAATATGGGGTAGGTAATATGATAGTTGCTTCTTCACTAGTTCCCCTCTTGCCTGTCATTATCGTCACTTTGGGTACTGGAGTTTTGTATAATATTCGTGTTTTTAGAAACTTTTAAATAGATGGTATATTTTAAATATATTTGTAGGTATATTCATGTTTGATACCATTTTATAAGATTTTCTTGTATTCTTGTTTTCTATGAATTTCCATGCAGCACATAAAAACAAAGTTAAAAAAAATGATGCTTTCTATTGATTAAAGAAATAATTTGGGCAAATCAAAATACAATTATGATTAGATGATTGTTCACTTAACAAAACAAAAAAATTAAATTTTAATTTGTTGAATCTTATAGACCTAAACGATATAAACTGTTCATCTGAAAACAATTTCTTGTAGGTTAAACTTCTATATTGATATCTCATATGCTATATAGAAATTGAGTTACCTGATGCTTTAATCCCAATGTATATCTCACCCACATAGTACGATCCATTTCTTCTTCCATCATTTCTCTCTTTTCACGTTTTTCTTGCTTTTTACGTTCTTCTCTTTCAGCCAAAGTTGTACGTTGAAATCGAGTATGTCCTAAAAGTAACCAATAATTAAATATAGAAATAAACTTAAATAAAAAATATTGTATTTATGTTTTAAAAACAATTACATAAAACAAAATTTTAAAAATTATGATAAATAAAATCAAAATAACCAAACCAATTATCTTTAATAGTACTTTTGAACAAAGTCCATCTTCGAATCATTAGTTAAAAAAATAATAATAAATAATAATAATAATAATAATAATAATAATAATCAAAAAGAATAGATCATTGGGCTTATTTTAAATCTCATTAAGTGGGTATTGCAAAATGATTACAGAATAAAAATTTAAAATTATACAAATGAAAAGATGCAAACAAATGCATAAACATTAACAAGTATATAATATAAATAACAATAAATTGTAGAATAAAAGAAAAATAGATTAATAAAGGTCCTTAATGAATTAAGATTTTTCATTGTGCTTTTAGTGTTTCAGTATCTCTAACATTGATTACTTCATTAACATTATGTTTCTTAATGTTAAGTTTTTCCAAAAAATCTACAGAAACACGGGGTGGAATAGTATTGATGATTTGTACTTCGTTTCAGAGAATTTAGAAATTATCATATGCTTTCTGGCTTAATCTTTTCCCTTCACTTTCAGATATGTATCAATGAACCAATGAAATACTAAAACTCCTCCTCCTTGTATATATCACCAAACATTTAGGAATAGATATTTATTTTTTATATATTAATGAAAAAAATTTTTTTTAAATATCAATTTTTACCCCATTTTTGATATTTTTCCAGATAATAATCATAAAACTGCTATAAATTTGACATTTCTTATAAATTTTTAATTAAGCCTTTGAGTTCATATCCAATTGTCAACTTTTGACTTCCTTAATATCATGGCTTTGGCCTCCTAACCAATACAACCGGCAGCCGGATGGCCGAATGGTAGCGCATTGGCGTGCCACGCTGGAGGACCCGGGTTTGCGCCCCGGGTCTGGTCCCGGATTTTTTTTGGGGTACTAGGCCCGGCCCAGTGATCCCTGTCATTCACCATCCGGCCCCCCTCCATGAGTGTGGGTGCAGCCCATGGTTGGAACTGGCCCTGCCCCCTTAGTAATCTCCTTGATTGGAAAGGGGGTGTTAAAATATACAATAATTAAAAAAAACCAATACAACCAATTGTATTGTGTTCAGTGTCTCTTTCCTAATTGATATTTGCATCATTTATCCAGTTCTCTTGAATCTCTAATTTATAATTGGAAAAAATTTGTCCCCTTAAAGAATAATATGCTTTGTTTTTTTCACATTTATCATTTGCTAAATTAATTTTATTTTAAAATTTAGATGTTTTAACTAATCACGGAAACAAAACAATAAATACCACACTTGATGATCAATGTTGAAGATATTATCTTACATTATTGATAGAAAATATCAGTTGATTATTGTTAGCTATTTACTTCTTTATTTATATTTATCATTTAATTCTTTTATTTAAAATATCACTTTTTTCGGATTATCTGTAATATAAACAATTAATTTATAGACCAAGAATGCAAAATTAATGATCTATATAGGTCAGCAATTTAATCTTAGGCAAACAAGTTATTTCATTTTGTAAATTAAGGAAAAGGCTTCAAAAACTGATCTTCTTTGTTTCAAAATGTTAATATAAATCTAATTTTGAAGAAATCATTGATTCAGATGAATAAATAAAGAAAAATAACTTATTTGCCATTTTTAAAAAGATTTGACACAAAATATTGACCAAAACCAATGTAAAATGCAACAACTTAACAAAATTTAATATATAGATAACATGATCATTCATGTATATATAAATTAAAGAAATATTATTTAAAAACAAATTATTAGAATGGATGTGGTTTGGTCTCAAAGACTAATTCTTATTATGAAGAGAAAGTATTTTTTACACATCATTTTAAGAAAACTAGAAGAAAAATGATTAACAAAGACTTGGTCTCAAAGACTTATTCTTGGTTATGAAGAGAAAGTATTTTTTACACATCATTTTAAGAAAACTAGAAGAAAAATGATTAAAAAACAATTATTTCATTTAACTGTATAATAAGATATCATATATTAATCAATAAGAGATAAAGATCAATTGTTTATATAATATTGGCCACAAAAGTATCAAATTATAAAAATAAACAATCTTATGTTAATTGTAAAAATTCTTCTACCAAGTTATTACTACTGTTTAAAAGAAAATATGATAGAAAATTTGAATACTTAAAAATATTCTTTAGCCAATGTGAGAAAAAATATTTTTTAAACTAGCACTTAAATGAGCAGCAGTACACTGTTTTCACGAAAAACAAAAAAGTATTTTATTCAAGTCCCCATTCAGTACATCAAGAACTATTAATCAATGTTTTAGAAAAACAACTTATCTATATCATATCTGCTCTGGTTTGTTCACTGTTCGTGTATCTTTCTATTTCATTATTATTATTTTATAGTACATCAATGTGGGCATGAAGTATCTCGGGAGCAAAGTGCTATGTCAGATACAAGTCAAGACATAGCTACTTGTGATGTTTAATTGTAATTTAACTAACTGTCTGTGCCAGTGCTGAGAAACTTTCTTACTATGTTGCATGTATTGAGTAGAGATGCTTTTTGTAGTGTTATGTATGTCTTTATGTATTGAGTAGTGATGCTTTTTGTAGTGTTATGTATGTCTTGGAATGTGTGTTTTGAGGCTTTTGGATAATGTTTAAGGGATTACTCCTGTGGAGGAGAGAATGATGGGTACTATAACTACCGAAGAGATTTCTTCTGTTGAGGAGAGAATGATGGGTACTATAACTACCTTTTGCATTCCCCATGCAGATCTAGTGTTTTGAGGCTTTTGTGTAATGTTTGAGGGATTACTCCTTGAGAAAATAATGATAGGTACTGTGACTACCTTTTGCATTCCCCAGAGATGCTTAATTCTAGTGTTTTGAGGCTTTTGTGTAGTGTGTGAGGGATTACTCCTGTGGAGAATGAGGGGTACTATAACTACCTTTTGCATTCCCCAGAGACGCTTAATTTCTTTAGGGTACTATTACCTTTTTCGCAAAGACACTTAATTTCTTGTGAAAGTTCTATGTATTTGCTAATTTCCACAGAGATGCTTAATTTCTTGTGAGAGTTCTGTGTGTTTGCTAATTTTTTGGGTGCTTAATTTCATGTTAGAGTTCTGTGTATTTGCTAATTTTTTGGGTGAATGCATCCTGGATGTGTGCCTGTGTCTGGTATTGAGATGTCTATAATGTAGGTAAAGATCGGAAGAGCCAACTTTGTTTTGTTTGTCTATGATGATTATTGAGATGTCTATAATGTAGATAACTTGTCTGAGAATGATGTAGTATAGAGATGTCTATAATGTAGGTAACTTTGTTTTGTTTGTCTATGATGTGAATGAGATGTCTATAATGTAGGTAACTTTGTTTTGTTTGTCTATGAGAGTGCGCGTCTATTGCGATGTATGGTTTTGTCTGTTATGATTGTTCTGTCATAATTGGTTGTGGTATATGGTTTTGTCTGTTAGGTTTGTTCTGTCGTAATACATAACTTTGTTTTGTTTGTCTATGAGAGTGATGTCTGGTCTGTTGTGAGTTTGTTTTGTTTGTCTATGAGAGTGATGTCTGGTCTGTTGTGATGTATGGTTTTTTTGTCTATGATTGTTCTGTCATAATATATCTTGTGTGTCGAGTTTTCTAAGGTGTCGAGTTTTCTAGGATTGTGTCTGATATGTATTTGTAGTATAGTCACATCTTGTGTGTTGAGTTTTCTAAGATTGTGTCAGGTATGTATTTGTAGTATTAAGTTTTCTAGGATTGTGTCTGATATGTATGTATAGTATAGTGTAAGTGTGTTTATTAATTTGTGTTTAGTTACAAGCTTTTGGTGTATTATATTTGCTACATGGTTGTGAGTCTGTGCAGGTAATCTGTTTGTGCAAGCAGCTTGCAACCAGATTTATTTTTGCTATTATTGTTTATAATTTGTAATTTAAAATGTTTGTTCTAGAATAGATAAGTTGTTTTTCTAAAATGTTGATTAATAGTTCTTGATGTACTGAATAGGGTATGAAAGTATCAAAAACATTATATTTAAATTAAAAAAAAAAACAGTCTATTGTTGCTCATTTAAATGCTAGTTTAAAAAATACAAATCAGTAAAAGGTTGACAAGAGCAGAAGCAAAGGTTACGAAGTGGAAAAAAATAATTTTAAAAAATACAAAAAAAAAGATTTATCTGAATTGGGCCAAATCCCAATTTTTCTTGCCAATAAAGTAAAAAAAGTTATAGTGAAAAACTGGATATTCATTATTTTTTTTTTATAAAAAATAACTTTAGAGTTTAAAATGATATGTTTCAATTTAATTAAGAAGCAAAAAGGGTTAATGCAGTGTTCTAGTGGTTAAATTCAATTGCATTAAGCCAAAAAGCTTATGACAACTGCCAAATTCTCTGAGACTAAGAATAAATCATAATACTGCAGAAATGTGAGGTGGAACAAATTTTTTTGAAATAACTCAATTTTAACCCAGCAGTGGTTTCATTACTGTGAGTCTGCAGGTTACCTTTCTCGGGAATCGGACTGAAAAAAATTTTTTTTGAAAAATTTGAAAAAATTAATTCCACCTCACATTTCTGCAGTATGGTAATCCCATTACGCAGATTACCATAATTAAAAATTTTAAAACTAGTTCACCATTTTGTACATTGGTCATTACTTGATTCGTGTCATGTTTTGACGCGTGTAAACAAACTATTAAATTTGTGAATAAATATAACTTCCTTATTTTTATATAATTTAATATATTATTTATCTGACTCGAGATTTTTATTTAAAGTGCTTTATTAAATTTTGAATAATGATTTAATATTACTGCATATGGCTATATATCTCTTTTAATTATAATAATAAATTTATTAAAGATTTCATAAAATTTATAATAGAAATTGTTTAATGTTTAATTATACAATTAAAAAGTGAATATTAGAAGATAAATTAATAAATAATACTTGAAAAAAATCATTGTTTAGTTCTAGTTGAAAATGGCAAAAGTTCACAGTCACAAATTCTGACCCCAATACGAAAATATATAGTGTTTAATACTATATATACCCTCAACCTTTTTGTTTAAGAAAAAAAACAAATTACTTTATCATCATTAACAGTAATGAAAAAATGAATTTTTGAATCTGTTTATCCTCATAATTTGCATATTATATATCCAATAAAAAAATTTATAAAACAATAAAAATTTCTTTTTGGTTGGAAATTTTTACAAAATATGCATAAAAACATATCAGAGAACCTAATAAAATTAGAATATGAGATTAAATTTAAATAATATACAATTAATAGACATAGAAATTGGAGAATGCTTCTGGAGATCATATTTTATTGACCTTGTTTGCAAGCTCCTTCCATTGAAACACTACCTCCAAATGACCTTTAACTATCTGAATTTACAAAAGCCACTCTTCTGTTTACAAATGAAACAGGAACTGTGTTTGTTTTGACATCAGGAAAAAATTTAGGGCTATCTGAAATGCGATTTCTTTGTTTGTTTACATAATTTTGATAAGGAGATATTGAATTACATAATAATTTATTAAAAACAGCAACATAACGTATAAAAATTTTTTTGCATTATAGAGTGGAGAGGTGTTTCTCAAACTTTTTTAAATCAGGGTGCATTTGTATAGTAATTTAAACTCTGAGGCACATTTTAAATTTCAATTATATAAAATTAGCCATAAAACTACAAAATAGGAAAATGATCATCAAGTTTAAAATATCAAACGAAAAAGACTTGACTCAGACGGTAGCCACTTCCCTATCCGTAGCTTTTAAAAATGCAGATTTTTTTTATATATATAAAAATCATAAATTATTTTCATTTGCTTGGGATGCACCTGGCTACTTTTCAGAGCGCACCAATGTGCCCGGGCGCACCGTTTAAGAAACACTGGAGTAGAGACTTGTGATAAATAAAAACTTTAATTCAATCAGAATATGTAGATTAAAAAATATCAAAAATTTTTTAATAAAAGCACAAACTCACACCCCCTATGAAACCCCACACTATTGGGTAAAAATTACACCACATATGAGTTAAAAAATATCATAATATCAACAAAATAATCAATATTAGAGATACTGAAACATTAAAGAAATAATGGAAGATTTAATTCACAAAGAATCTTTATAAATTTATTTTTCTTTTATTTTATAATTTATTGTTATTCATATTATATACCTATTAATGTTTATACATTTGTTTGCATAAACATTATATTAAAAATACTAAAAGTATATTTGTATAATTTTAATTTTTCATTCTGTAATAATTATGCAATACCACTTAATGAGATTTAAATTAAGCCTGATTCTGTTCTTTTTGATTGTTTTTTTTGTAACTAAAGAAGGACTTTATCTAAAAGTACTATTAAGGATAAGTTTTCATTATTTTGGTCTTAAGTGAAGTTATTTACCATTCTTCATTTCTGTACCTAGTTTACATTCTTAAATACTTCACTTAACAACTTATCATTCCTCTTTTAAAAGGTATAGTTTATAGAATAAGATTATACATATTGCAAAAAACTTTATTTTCAAGTGAAAATGAAATTTTTTGATATTTTGAAAAATATTTTAAAAAAGAACATGTTCTTTTTTGAAATTAACTGATGATGAGGTGTTGAGAAATCAAAAATGTTTTTAATGATTAAAATATTAAAGATTTAATCTTTTTAATGTTGAAATATTTAGTTGTTTTAGTAAAATATCTTATGATTCAAATTGCAAAGTATAATTTTTTTCTTTTCCATTATAACATTACATTACATGAAATATAACATTTTCCAATAAATCAGACTTTACTCAAAATTGATACTGATTTATTTGCTAACACAAATTCATTTTTAGCCTATATTTATCAAATAGATTCTTTCTCAAATGAGTAATATTTTTGATATTTAATACATTCAGAATCATACTGTTACTACTGTTTTAGGACTATTGTTTTACTTAACTACTGTTTTAGGATTATGTTTATTGATATTATATGTAAAATATATTGTCAATCATATGATATATTGATTTATAAATTTTTGAATTAATAAATAATTCAAAAATTCAAATAATTTTATACATGCACTAAAAAATCTAAAGACTCATGTACAACATTTTTAGCCAAAGTCAAAATGAGTAAATAATTGAATGCTTTTTCAATTTAATTTTCTTTCCTAATTCATAAGAAGATAATATATACAAGGAATAATATGAATGAATAAATACAACATTACAAAAATTGTTTTTCAGCATGCTGATTAAAGAAAGCATTAATCAAATATACATTAAAAAAATATTTACCTAAAGATTCACTCCATATACTATTAAATAAAACTGGTTTCAAAGCAGCTTCCAATATGCTAAGAGCAAGTGCAAAATCTTTAGATGAACTACACATATTGACTGCCTTAGTCCAATTGGAACGATGTATAGTCCAATTCGGATGCAAGAATGGTGATGGTATACTATTTTCCAATTGTAATGTAGTTTGGCGAAGTGTTGTTACAGTAAGAGAACGATTTCCATGAGTTGTGCCATGCCATTTGAATTCACTTGCAGTAGTCAAACTAAATTTATGTGATAAATGACGTCTCTTGTCACGATCTTCAGCATGTTGATGCTTATTAAGAGCAAGTGAATTTGTTGTATACTGATTTGAATAATTTCGATAATTGCTTTCCATTCCTAATTTAAAATATACTGAAGTTATAGGTAATGCACCAAGTTTAGGTTTAGTCACTTTTGTTATTTCACCATCTTTATTTATAACTAACACAGAATCATTTTCTTCATTTTTACGGTTCCCAATTCCTCTAAGAGCATAAGAATCAATGTTAAAAGATCTAGGTTGAAGGGAACCAGTTTTGGACCGAGTAACAATTCCAGTTTTAGAACAATTGCCTATTGAAAAAATTATAAATATATTATTTTTTTTATAAAAATTATTTAAACTTAAAATCATATTTAACATAACTTAGTATAAAAATATGACTATCTATATATAATAAACTGCAGTAGCATTGAATATAAATACATTGTGACATTACTTTTATTAGGAAAATGCACTTAAGTCTAGTTATTAAAAAGAGATAAAATTGTAAAGTGCTTTTTTCAGTATAAGTTAAAACATATTAAAATCAAAAATAAGTTTTATTTGAAATATATCTAGTTCTGTAGTTAAGTAATAGATGGTTCCTGGAAATGAGCACAAAAAGTGAAAATGCATAAAATGAGAATGTTTTTGTTTCAATGAAGTGTTCCAGATAATTCCCAAATTTATCTAGATCACAATTATCAATTCACTTTAAGTCAATGCCATCAGCCAAAGACATCTTAACTTATACTTGGTTAGTTTTTTCTTAATCTAACCAATATAAAGGTCTTGGTTATCATTGGTCACCATACTAAATTATAATTACTTTACTCTTTGAGTGATAGTGGCTCAATTCATCTTTTATTTTGCAATTTTTGTACATAAATTAATACAGTTTCAAATTTTGTGGCTATCTACTAATTATAGTATCAGATTTATCATCTGCAAAGCAAATTATGATTTGAAAAAATTCAAAAATTCACAACTATGAAAAATGGGATATATTTCTCAAATACAGTCAAACCTCTTTAAGCCGCCCCTTTATAAACTGCCACCCTCGTTATTTGCCTGATGAAAGCCAATAACAAATCTCCTTTATGTTAAAACATGAAATTCCCTCTATAAACCGCCACCTCACTAATCGCCAATCACCACTCATTTCTGGAGGCAAAACAAGTTCATTAGTAGACAAATCAGTTGTTTAAACCGCCAAAATAATCGAATGGCAAGGTCAACCAACACAAATAGAAACAC